>VZTF01008975.1:2829361-3005176 GCA_013397755.1 Cnemophilus loriae | reverse complement strand
GGTGCGGGTGCGCGCACGGCCCCGTGCCCCTGGGCTGCCCTGCCCGCGGGGCGCCGTGCCGCGGGGCGCGCAGCCTGCGGGCTGGGGGTTCCTGCCTCGGGAATGGCAGATCGCGGAGCAGGGCGTATAGGGCGCGGAGCCAGCCCCGGCTCGGCCCCTGTCAAATGCAACAATGCCTTGGCCCGAGGCTCTAGGCGTTGCACATCTCCGTGGCTGGGCTATACTGCAAAAACCTTAAGTAAGTTGGGGAGGGGAATAGTCCAGCCTGGCAGTGCCACGTTTTGGAAGTGATGTTCACATTGTGTGTTCTTTGCCTGGACCTCACCTCTCGCGCTCTGTCACTGAGCATTGAAAATAACCCTCTCTGGCAAGAGCAGACGGATACTCACCCCTGCTGTTGAAAACCACTATCCCAAGAAGAAATGTTTTCCGTGAAACCCTTTTTCCAGGTGAACTCTTGGCAGTGAATATTACCTGCCCACATTTCCTGCTGTTCTCTAGTACTGTATTTTAAAGTGCTCAGAACTTCCATGGGAGAAGGTGGAAAAGGTGAATTTGGGTGATTTTGCTGGTGTCATGTTGTGCTGATGCTGTTTCCTCTGGTGGCGCTTGCTGCTGTCATGTTGTGAAATGATTTTAAGCATATGATCTCAAAGAAGCTTGTGGGGTATCTCAGAGCACAAGCACTTCCATCAGTTCGGTTCACATGTGCCACTCTTTTCTCCGCACCCCCAAGTCTTTGGTGTCGTTTTGAAGTTACTGTAGTATCTACACATCTGTCTTTTTAAAGCGTATAAATGTGTCATTGCCCTTTCTTGTTATTATTGGGAGCTGTATGTTGTGTAAAGAATAATACAATAGCTGGCTTCGTGACCTGAGTAATTTTAAGAGGGATATATATGCATGATGGGAATCCTCACCAGGATCTGCTTTCTCCCCGTCTCTTTGTAGGTCCATATATTTTGCAGTAGCAAAACAACTATCTTGTCTGTTTTGCATCATTAATTGAGATGGGGGTGGAGTACAGAGTCTACAGATTAGCCGCAGAATTCTAAGTAATGGCTTGGAGCAAAGAAAAATGGCAAAAATGGAATGCAATGGCAGTCTTCTCTTCTTCCTCCTCGTCTGCTGCAATCCTTACCTGACCCTGATGCTGCAGCAGAGAGCTGGCCTGCTGCTGCTTCTGAGTGTGTGCAGAGCAGGTAGGAGGGAGCAGAATGAGATTGTGCTTCACAGGTCACCGGCAGGTTTCACAAGTTGCTGTCATCTCCCTCAGCTGCGTCCTCTTCTCCTCCCTTTATTTTCGTTTTTGTTTTTTATAGCTGTGTTAACCTCAGTTTTTGAAAGTTTAACTGCACTTACATTTATGAAAGCAGAAGCAAACTTTTCATTAATTTTTAAAAAAACCCTTTAGATTGTATGTTGTGATATTTGTGTAGTAACTTTTAGTTTTGTTTCTGGAGAGAAGCGTAGCTTTTTTTGTTGCTGTTTTGTTGACTACACAGCTTGTTTTCACAATCTGGATCACCTGGAAGCAATTCCCAGTACTAGTTCAATCTGAAAACTGCCTTATTAGAGGATTATAGGATTACTGATGACACCTGAGATTGAAGTGTTCAGTCACTGCCTTCTTTAATTATAATCAGCTGTGCAATAGGTGTGTGCCTTATAAAGGGCATATTTGCATTCATTCTAAATCCCAACCTGAAATTTTGCAACTTCTTGGTATTTATCTGATAATTTATGACCTAGGTAAAGGAACAAGCCCTGACTAGAGATGGTATTTCATGTTTTAGAGGTAATGTGTGGTACTTCACCCTCTAATGCTTCTGTTCTGCAGCTCTTCAGTGGTAGACTTGTTAACAGACTTGGTCAGTAATGTAGTGCAGTTAAACTTTCTCAAATGCTTTTATTTTCAAGATAAGATACCCTGGAGCGTAGAAGCTGAAATATGACAAATTTCATAGAAAGAACTTCGTGACTGTTGCCATAAAACTTGGAAGTTGTCCTGAGCATTCAACAATATGGAAAATCTATTTTGTGATTGAATGAGTGCTGCTAGGGGCTTGATTAAAAGTTAGTTAATTACAAGGGAAGGAAGATTAATAAACAGACATGAGTGCCTGATACTAATTTATAATCACTTCTTTAAAATGGTATTTCCTCAAAACCTGTTTGGATAATCATCATACTTTTTATATTATATGATGTATGACCACCTTTTTGTACTTTTGGTAGAACTGCATTCTAAACTTAGTAACCTGAATGTAACTTTGTATTTCTGAGTGTCCTTTTATGTTGAATCTTGAAAGCTTGTTTCTAAAACAATTTGTTTTGTCCTCGTGTAGTCTCTTTGCGTGTAAATGTGTGTATTTCTGTATTGCCAATCTTGGATCGATCTGTCTTGATTTCTGAAAGATCTCCTTAATTTATAGCTCCAGGATCGCTCACCCGAATTGTTTTGCTGGGAAAGATGTTTGTTAGTAATGAGATATTCTGAATCTAGCCTGTGGTAGACCTTGGCATACCAGTCGTGGAGGTCAGGGTGCTGCACGTCAAGTTCATGTGCGCTCCAAGTGCCAGAGTAGGAGTAGCTCTCACCTGTGGCAAAACAATTAAAAACTTGGGTTGGATGCACTTTGCATGGTTCCCTAAGGCAGAATGAACTTAGATGATGTTGGAAGGTGTGTATTTAAGATGTCTTGATTTTTCCTCCTGAAATATCCTGTCCTGTGCACTGGAAACTCTGTTCCTGCTGACACACTCTACTGGTGTTGATTTAGTAGGTGCTAGCATGCAGGAGGTTGTATTACACGTAGGGAGTTTTAAGTAAATAAGGAAAAATGTGGTTCTGAATGTATATGGCTGTGAAATTCCTGTACCATGCAGTAGACTTTGTATGAAGATACAGGTTTACGCTCACCTTTTGCCACAGTCACTGGCCAATAAAAATTCCTGTAACCCACATGTTATAGCATTTATGCTGAAATGTTCATCAGTGTCCGGGAGCTTGGAACAGACCTGTACTGTGTGTTCTGGAATTTAATGGAAGTGATGTGGTTGCTCGTATGAAATTTAATACAACAGCACTGCAGTAGATGTAAAACTGAGACAAGTATGTCTGACTCAGCAAATGCAGTGTTCAGCATTTAATTAAGTCGTGACTATTTTAATGAAGGCTTAGAGTGGAACAGCCTAACTAAATAACTTTAAAAGTAGCTTTCTAGGAATCTGGGGCTTTCTATGTAGCTACAGAGAACTTCCAAATCTATAGGAAGAATGTATGAAATAGTCCAAATGTGAGTGAGCCTCCACTATATATAGAGTTCTGCTTTGTTGTATTATTGTATTTTTTGGTGTCAGATTTGTGAGAGAATTTATAGGATTTATAACACCATGGAAACTCTTTCTTTCCCAATGTTTGTCTGCATTTTGTAGCTACAGTATTATTTTGGAATTATCTGAACACAGTGAGTATAAACAATTCTGTTAGGGAAAGAATGGCTTTTGCTAGCTGGAGTAAATAAAAAAGGTCTGTTTACAGAACAAGTTATTGTTTGCTTACAGATACTTGAAATACACAGAACTGTTATCAAGTACAGCCTCCATGACTATAGTCTGGAAGCAAGAAACAGGATCCAATCCGTGTAGATCAATAGGGTTCAGTATGTGAGCTAGTTAAGCATTCAGGCTCTGCATTTGCATCAGGAGTGTGTCTTTTTCAGTCTGGCAGTCACCTGAATTTTCATATTTATAAATCTGAAAATGTTTAAGCTTCGATCAGGTTTGAGAAAGACAGATTCATAAAATGAATTGATTAATATTGACTATTTGGGTATAGAAAAATTTTATACTCACGAGTAACCAACTGCTCTTTTGTTACTAATCCTGGTGTGTAGATATAATAATGTGTGAAACATGAGCTGGAATTTATATTTAAAGACATTTTTGAGGGGGTAGAAGAAGAAAAAGGTATAGGACCAAAAGTATGTGTTGTTATACTCTTTGTCTTCGTAGTTGCAGAGGAATCTTTTTAACAAGGGGAGAGTAATTTAGATTACTGTATCAGTTCAGGGTTTTTTCCTAGTTATAATTTACTCAAGTTTTTGAACATGATTTAAATGCAGGGTGGCTAGAATAAATGAGTAAAAATGAGGTCCAGGACTTGTGTAATCATAGATGATTTTGTTATTTGTAGGCTGCTTGCCATAGCTTTATAAATGTAGTTGCATATTAACTAATTTTAAATTTTTGCTGTGAAACTGGTGGATTTTCTACTTTACAAGATAACCCATATATTGAGAATGAAAATTTTTCTCTTCTGTTTTTTGTTTTCCTTTGATTTGAAGTAATTATGAAATTCTGTTAATGCCTTCAAAGGTTCTCACACTTCGTGGCAGAAAAAACTAATACTTCAGCTATATTTGTTTATTCATTATGCAACTCCTGTCGAAGTTTAATTTGTGAGACTTCTAAATTTTTAAATTTTTTTCATATGTGTTCCCAGAATGAATAAACTCCTCATCAAGATGTTCCTTCAGTTTTCTTAAATGAGTTTTTGTAGCCCCTGAATTTTCTATTGAAGTGATGTATTCTATAATAAGTAAAAAAAAAAAAAAAAAATTGTTGAACTGTGAGTCAATAAAACGTTTTTCAATGTGACCTCTTTATGCATCTTTGTGCTGACAACCTATTTATGTGAAAATGCCTCCTGTTACTTTGTTTTCATTTCTGTTCCTAAGGGTTTGTATCAAAAATGCCTCTGTGCTGCACGCCTTAAAATGAGAAGTGCTTTTGTGATACCTTTTGGTTTTGTAGGGTACCTAAATATTAATGAAGGATGTAATACTTGTAACTTGGTTCTGATATTTTTGGTTTTGATTTTTCTGAGTTGTGTAATTGACATGGCAGGACACTTAGAGACAGGATACTGTAAGAATTGGCAGTGATTAATAATTTCTCTTTCGTTGGTTGGGGTTTGGTTTTCTGTTTGTTTGGGTTTTCTAGTGCATGTATAATCCATGCAGAAATGATTTGTAGGCAGTTTGTTTTAGAGAGTGTTTTCAGATCCCTGACTGAATGGAAATTGTCCAACAGGTCAGTAGTAGGTTAAGTGTTGGGGTGATGGAATTTAGGAAAACTAAATCCACTGACTGTTATGAGAAGCAGAAGGATTTTATGATGACTTGTTTGGTGTGGGGTGGGAACTGGCAAATGTTTCATATAATATCGCAAAGATTTTTCTATACTGCAGCATCTGTAGTATGAATGCATGTCTGAATGCGTTTTTTCTTTTTAATACCTCAATATTAACTGTATTCTCTCCCTGCCTCTTGTTTTTTTCTTTTTCAAGGTTGCAACAAACTTTCTTTTAAGGACCTACGAGTGTCATCACAGATGAACCCGCTCTACCTTTTGGTAACAGTAACATAATTGGAAAGTTTCAGTCAGCAGGTATTTCTCTGCTTTTTCTGACTCCTCAGGGTGGATATTTTTGACATGTGTCCAAGCAGTGTGTGGAATCCTTTCATTTGTGTTTGAGGTGTGAACCACCTTTGAAGGATCTCCTGAAAGGATAAGGAGGAACCTCTATGGGTAACTCTTGGCTGGAAACAATTACTGGTCAACCATGGTAAAACTTGCCAACCCTCTTTATACGGAGTGGATTCTGGAAGCTATACAAAAAGTTAAAAAGCAAAAGCAAAGGCCTTCTGAAGAGAGAATATGTCATGCTGTTTGTGCTTCCCATGGATTAGATAAGAAGACTGTTTCAGAACAGTTGGAACTCAGTGTTCAAGATGGTTCTATTCTTAAAGTCACTAACAAAGGTCTTGCATCCTACAAGGACCCAGATAATCCTGGACGGTTTTCATGTGTTAAACCTGGCACTATTCCTAAATCTGTTAAGGGATCTAGAGGAGCTTGTACTGAGCTTCGTAATGTGGATTGGAATAAACTCTTGAGAAGAGCAATTGAAGGGCTTCAAGAACCTAATGGCTCCTCCCTGAAAAACATAGAGAAGTATTTGAGAAGTCAAAATGACCTAGCAAGTATTTTCAACAATCCTGCCTTTCAGCAGAGGTTGCGGCTGGGGGCCAAACGTGCTGTGAACAATGGGAGGTTACTGAAGGATGGTCCTCAGTATAGAGTGAATTATGGCAGTTTGGAAAGCAAAGGAGCTCCAAAATACTCCAGCACCTTCCCAGCTTCCCTTCCACCTGTCAGCCTATTACCCCATGAAAAAGACCAGGTAAGTCTGAAAAATGAGAGCTAATGTAGTAATGAAAAACTATTCTTGTTATCTTTTGTTTATTTACCTAATACAAAAGTAATGATTCTTCTTGTGCTTTATTTACCCATTTAAATGTATATGAGTGGGGATGCATGTCCAAGATTCGTGCAGAATCAGTTCTGGTAAATGAAATTTGCTTGGCTCCCTATGTCTTGCCATTCTGCATTGGATAGTTTGCTTTGTGGATTTTCAGTAGATGAACAGAGCAGCAGGGAAGAGTACAGCTGTATGCTCGGTTGTAGGTGTGAGATTGTTCTGTCTTGCCTGACAGACTGGTGTAGCTGAAATCTGCAATGTGATTTGATTGTGGCCTTTTACCTTCATGTTCTGCCTGGATATACTGATTTTCTTGTGGTTTGACTGCCACCTGAAATGCCACTGGTAGGACATGTGATGTTTAAGACAATTAGAATTATTATTTTTTAATGATGTTTATATGTAGAAAGTGAGCTTTAAAATGACAGTTACTAGAAACTGGAATTAATGTAAATATTCTAGGAACAGAAGTGAAGGTATTAGAGTGACAGTTTGAGCTAAACTACAGGATGCTCCTTCTGTTTCACTTTCGTTGCACTCCCTACATGAGTTTATTTTTGCTATTACTTAAGTTTTGTTTTGAAGTTAATTGTTCACAGGGTTTCAGCCTTGAGGGAGAAAGGGCTATCAATTAGTTTTTTGTTTATGAAAGGATAGTGTCAAAGACACATCTGCAGGCATTCTTTGATGATTTCCCGTTTAGTATGGTGAAGTGTGTTTGGAATTTTCAGTGTACTTGGGGGAAAGAAAGTTACCTGTTGTAGTTGAATTGGCCAAGTATTTGTAAGTTGATTATTTGGGGTTCTTTGTTTTGTTTTCTTTTCTTGTTTTTGTTTTCCTCTTCTGGCTGGTCAAGTTTGATGGCAGTTGTTTTAGACATGGAATAATCCAGACAGCTTTGCTCTAAGTGCCACTATTGTCTCCTAGAAGCTGCCTGATGGTTTTCACTAGTCTTTTTCTTTTGATTGTGAGATGCTGGAGGGTAAAGAGTAGAAAATGCGTGTGTTGGAATTACTTAGTGAGGTCTTTGGGAGCACTTGTTTGGGGAACTGTCAGAGGTGAGTAGTTGTAGCTTTATTTTTGTGAGCTTCTCTAAATGTATATTAAATATGATTGCATTTGTATATGGATATCTATTTCTGTCAAATTGGACTTCTCGGGTGTTTGAGGGATGCATGGAGCTTCACGCTCTATAATCAGAATGGAAATTCAGAAGTGCTGCATACTGTGCAATTACTGCTGTAGCTGTACACTATAAACATTTAATTACTTGTAGTGATAAAGCTGTCTGTTTAAGTACTTTGAGTTTCTACTGTAATTCCGATACTGTAATGACATGAAAAATTTGAGGGCTGGAGTACTGAGCAACCCAGGTAACATGAATACTGTAGAAACAAAAATCTCCCTTGTTAGCCTACCTGCTGGGACTGGCACCCATTGCAGGGAATGTTAGTTGGGTCATGGTGCTGAAAAAGCCATTACTGCCATACTAAAATACTGGTATAAGGATAAATCTGTCTTCTAGAAGTTAGCCAAACAAATCTGTTCTCTAGCAAGTGCTTTGGCAAGAAATAAGCTTTCATTTGGGTGCCTCAAAATTAGCAGTGTGACTTGCGTGTTTAAAAACTGGCATACGGTTTTTCCTGACAAAAATAGTTTTGATGTGAGGTTGGTGAATCAGTAGTTCCATGTTAGTGTAGTGCACCACTTAGTTGTGCTAGCTGTGACCCGAGTTACTGAGCAAATATAGAGAGACTTGTTTTAAATACTGGATTTTTACTGTTCTTCACTGTGTGTGGCTTTAAATACTTCAGGGACGGTTCTGAAAGTAAGTGTACGTAAGTTGTACCTGTTATTGGGATGTGACTACATCTTCATTTGAAATTGATATTAATTTGTGTATAAACAGAATGACATTACAAGAAAACTGTTAGGCTATTTTTGTTGGAAACATTTAAGTGACAGTATGGGGCATGTCAAGATTATTGAAATTAGTATAATAAATGTAACCAACTGGCATCTCTTGGGAATGGCTAGTATTTAACAAGATTGGTGTATTTTAAAGTTTCTTTAGCTCTTTCTATAGCTAACACAAGTAAGAGATGATTTTTGTTGGGGTGGCTAATTTTGTATGTTTGTTTTGATTTTTTTATTTTCAAATACTAGAGGTGAAGTTCTAGTATGTCTTTTGTTGACTCTTTTGGAGGAGAAGAACAAATGGAGGGATGCACAGAAATCTGTTTTGATGACTGTGGAAGTTTGAGTAATTTTGATTATTTTTCTTTCTTTAATGCATAATTAATATCTCATCAGGATGAGGCAGTTAGAGGATTTGGTGCATTAGAAGTGCATTAGAGCTCTCTCTTTGTCAGTCTGAACATTCAGACTCATAGTACCAAATGCAGACTTTGAACCTTTTTTCCTGAGTGAGTGGAAGGTGGTCGGAAGAGATACAGTATGGCCAGTGTGGGGCAAGGTGGTTGTGTTGTGTGTGGGTTGTTGTTGGTTTGTTTGGGGTTTTTTTGGTTGTTTTGTTTTGGGACTTCTGTTTTTGTTTGCTTGCTTCAATCACATTCCCAAAGCATCTGAGTATGTAGTGCACTGAGAACATAAATACTGTTGAGTTGCAGTGTCACTGAATTTAGTTTTTCAGACCTGGAGCCTTGACTATGTGACAGGAGTGTTGAGTGGTTTGCATTCTGTGAGATACTTGGAACAGGGAGCTGGAAGTGCTACACATTTGTCTTAGTGGTGATGATATGGAGCTGCTTTTCTCGTCCCTAATAACTGGGTGATCCAATTCAACTAGATAGAGTTCTCTTGTTTCATTAGATTTAGAAATAGCTGCAATTAGTTACAGCAATATAGCAGCCATGTTTCCTTCTGTTACCCATAGGCCTAGAAGAAAGGATTTGTATAAAAATGGTGTTTCAAGTGTTATCCTGACTCATCTGGATTTGGGCAAAGTTGTATCAACTATTGAGTTGCAGCAAGAGAAAGCATGCAGTGTAGCTGTTTAAATCTTCCCTTACTCGATCCTTTTCCATTCCCGTGTGTGTGGAGGGTTGCTCTTCCGTCTCTGAATGAAGAGATACAAGTACAAGGTTCATGGAAAGACAGATTTTGTTGGAAGGTCAGTAGCTTTTGGCAGCTGTATGGTGTCTAGGTGGTATATCAGAAGTGTCACGAGTAGTATCTATTAGATAAAGGACTTTTCAGTTATCTGAGGTATTCTGGTGGTTACATTGAGGTAAATGCTCACTTGATGTGTCTGGACAGGTAACTTGAATCAATGCACTTCAAAAGATGCCTGTTTTACTGTTAACTGAGTGTGTGAAGGACAGCATCCAGCCACAGGTGGAGCTGCCTTTACAGCGAAGGAAAACTGAAAACAGTGATGTCCTTCAGGATGAAAACTTGCGGTGTCTTTTTTATGTCCTGAAAAAAAAAACCAGAAAAAATCTTCCTCAAATAAAGAAACAAAAAAGCCCAAAAAACCACACACAAAAGAAAGCAGAAAAATAATTCATTTTGTTGTGCAGCAGTTTGCTCTCGTGCACTTCACTACGTTGTAGTGCATATTTAAACAATTTAACTGCTCTTATGTGCTCTTCCTTATGCTCAAGAGTATCTTACATAGATACCCTCCCTTTTGCTTCACACCTTTTCTCACCAAGCATTTTCTGAAAAGGGCTGTATGAATATGTTAACCAGAAAATGCAGTGTAAAAACTGGTTACATAGCAGGGAAGAGTGTGAAGAGAGAGGAAAATTGAGTGATACTTAGCTTTTCAATAGGCCTTTGAAGCATTAAAATGCACTTCTGGAAATGCAGCAAAGTGGTATTTAAAACTTATGGTTAGTTTTAAGAAGAGTGTTTAATTTATCTTTAATGGTGTCAGTTGTAGAAAGGCAATATTGCTGCTGTTTTCTGGGTGTTTTCCTTGTCAGTTGGTTCTGCAAGGAAGGTTCTGCAGTTTGGGAGCTGCATGAAACCTAATAAGTCTTGCGAGTTAGCCTTCTCCTGAGCACAAATGCTATGTGACTATAAACTCAAAGAAACAGATATTTGTATGCTGTAGGCAGCTCTTTATTTGCTTATTTTATGACATAATTAAAAAAGATAAATCCAGCTTTTAAAGGTGGAGAGGGAGTGGCCATTGTAACATTTTCAGAGGGCTGTGGGAATGCACAGAGTATCTCAGTAGCTGCATCTTTGCTATGTTCAGAATAATTAGTACTTAAACTTAAAAGATGTAGTTCAGATGGAGATGGCTTGATGTTGGTTCTTCTCAATGCTCTCTTGAACAGCTCAGCAACTGTGATTTTCATCTGATTCTTGGCATGAAAAATTTTATTAATCCCTCTTTCACTTTCAGTTTGTCTTTCTAAGCTGACTTTCATGCAAAACCGAACTTGTTTTATTAATTTTTCTTACCCTGAACTCCTATCTAATTTTGTTTTCACTGGCCTACGTACATTTAGCTTTTCAAAGTGTAACTTGGCATGGGTTGAATTTCAGTTTTCTGGTATGTAGCTTGTGCCAGTGCAGACACTGGGTGTTCCTCCTTCTGTCTTTCAGGCAAAGGGCCAATCTATAGCGAATTGCTTTTTTGGCATCCAGGCTCCTCCTTGCTCAGTTTTTAAGCTTCCTGCCTTCCTGTGGGTAGGCAGCAAGATAGCGTTGGTTGAGATTTCTTGTTGCCTCTGTCCTCCAGACTTTCTGCTGTGCAGAAACAGAAAAGGGAGGCAGAAAATGTATCTTGCAGATTTACACATAAGGGGATATTTGTATTGCTGAACTTTGGGAGCTGGCTTTATGTGGTGTCTGTGCTTCTGAGGATGAGTCTGAGCACCAAAATACAATGATGGGGAAGTTTCTAGAGTGTCTGCAGTGCTACAATACAAGAGACTGTACACAGGGAAATTAAAAAGAAATCTAGGTTTGAAATTTGTCAGTCCATGAACTACTGTTGTCTTCAGATGCAACCTTTGTTTCTCTCCTCATAACATCTTCATGGTGACAAAATACTGAGGAATGTTGTCATGACTTGGCAAACACTAAGTCTCATGTTTTTGCTTCTCATTACTTCAATTCACAAGTTACCTTTATTTCTTGGAGGGGTGGCCTGCACCTTAACTGTGTGTAGATCTGGTCCTGGAGGTTCTGGGGTGATTGCTAGGTGCTGCTGCTCTTGTGTTTTGGGGTGTTTTGGTTTTGATTTTTTTTGTGTGTTTTGTTGTTTTATTTTTGGGGGGTTTGTTTTGTGTGTGTGGTGATCTTTGTTTTGGTTTTTTCTGTCCCTGTAGCTTCTGAAATGCTAAAAGTACCAACTCTGTGCATAAGCAAAGGGACCACTTAGAAATGCATCCTATTAACACCTGAGATACTGGAGCTTACCAGAACTTGAAGTGGAAAAGTCTCATCATCTCATCTTGTGGAGAAGCAACTCATACCACTGTATAGATGGATATAACTGGCTTTGGGGGCTTTTTTTTTTGTGTGTCTTACAATTCAGCACATTTGGACCAACCCGAGAAGCATGTTTGTAAAAGTTTTCTTGAATTATATGGTGGGAAGTAAGTTAAATACCGCTATTTCCTGAGTTAGATTGGTCTGTTCTTTCATAAGGCAGGGTACAGGTTAGTTTTCAATTTCTGATGTGAATTAGTTTCTGCAAACAGGGTCATATTTGCAGTAGCCTATAGAACCATGAGGGAAGACCCTACTCATCCTTTCTTTCCCCCAAGCCGGATATTCTGAACATAATTCTGCATGACGTGCACACGGTTCTTGTTTGTTGCAAGGAGTGATTCCAAACCTTGTACTGCAAGCTGTTTAATCCTAAGGCTTGCTAAAATTTGATTCTTTTGGTTGTTTCCCTTCAAAATTAATTGGTGTGGTGTTCTGCGGGGAGTCCTGTATTGAAACTGACAGCAGTGAGTTAAAGAAATCCTGTGTAGTTCCAGCAGTTCTATTGGTGCTTATTCATCTGTGCTATTTTCTGTGAACTCCTCTGTCTTAACTAGGAGTGACACTGGATTCCTAAACTATGGTTGGAGGTTTTACTCTTTGCATTTTTCCTCCCAGACTAATTTTTCGTCAACTAGTCAATGTGTGGTTATCTCCTTTCAAGATTCCTTCTAAAACATAGAAATAGCAGAAGGCTGCCTTAGATAAAAGGAGAACTTCCTACCATATTTTCTCAGTGCTGTTTTCTTACCTCTTTAAAGTGTCTTTGCTCTTCAGTGTTCAATAATAGTGATGGTCTTGACTCTTGGGTATTTTTTCTGTGTCAGTTCAAATGTGATAGCAATTCCATATTGTTTCTTATTGTTGCAGGAACTTTACTGTAAAACATGTGATGAAAAATCTTGATAACTTGCAGTTGAAGTTATCTGCTATTTTTGACGTTATTTTTTTGTTAAGAAAGACATTAGGTATAAATTAGGTATAGATTAACTGCTAATTAACCGCAATTTCCAATTTGGTAGTTGGAAATGGCAAAAGACTCTCAACTTTGAAAGAATTTCAAGCTAGCATTAAGAAAAGACTCAACTGGTATGAAGTTTTCTTTACAACTTTGAATCCATTTGTGGTCCTGTTAGCAACTTGGCTCTGTATGTTCAGGACTATATTTGCCTAGGTATAAGGACAGACCCATGAGCTGAGGGCCTGTTTCAAGCCAGGACACTAGGACTTTAAGGAACCAAGTGGATGGAGTGCTCTTGTGTACTGGAACTACAGTATTAGGGCTCAGATGATGGCTGTAGAATTCTGAACATGATGGCACGTCAGATCAGACATCACTTGGCTGACAGATCCACTGCTGTCCTTTGTGGTTACCTGGTAAGCTACAAATCCGCTTTTAAACTAGTGTGATTTCCTTCAGCTGAAAAATTACTTGTATTTATTTTTGTTTTTCCCAATCTGCTTTTATCCCGCATTGAGGAAAATTGTTACTGGTGCCACATAGATTTTTCTGTGGGTTTTTTTTCCTCTTCAGGTTCTTTGTGAAGATCTTAAAGTTTTGAATTTGCAGGCACAGCCAGTCTTCTTGAAATGAATGGGTGTGATCTGTTACAGGGATGCCTGTGCAGGCAACTCCAGGGCTGCTGCACTTAGTTCTAGGTTTGTGTGGATTATTGTGACTTCCGGTTGTGCTGTTACATAAGGAAAAACCCCTTGTGGTGAGGGAAACTGTGGACTTGTAAATTGTCTACTCCCGTGTCTTGTCACTGCAGTGCTAGCTTACATGTGTGCATGAATTTCTGCTTTGTCAAGTTTTTTGGGTCTAGAGGGGCAGATTGCCATTTTTCTCCCCTTGTGGTTGTGGTGGTACAGTCCTAGGCAGGGTAGGCTTGAGACTTCTGGTTTTAATTACAAGCAGGACTTTGGCACAGGAAAAAAGCTGTGTATGATCTCAGCAGAGGTGTCTGGTAGGCATGGCTGATGTTTCCTCACCTAGGAACAGAAGGAGAGCTAGCTTAAGTTGTGGTGAATTTGTCACACGTTTTCCACATACTCTCCAGGAGTTAAATTCATCACTGGTGGTATTTTGAAGTTGGCTTCAATTTCACATCTGTTTTTTCCAAAATGGTGCAGATGGGTGACTGTAGTTTTAAGAAGTAATTTTTACATAATATCCGTGTATCCGTGGCAGCACTAACTAGCAGTGTTTGTATTTGGCTCAATAAAAGATAAATGTCAGTGGCACCTGTGTTTCAGACCTAGAGTACAGGCAGTTCTTAACTAATGAATAAGTAGAATCATAGAATTATTTAGGATGGAAAAGTCCTCAAAGATCAGGGAGTCCAACTGTTAACCTAGCACTGCCATGTTCACCATTAAACCATGTTCCCAAGGGCTGCATCTGCTTTTGTGAGTGCTTCCAGGGACAGTGATTCCAGCACTTCCCTAGGCAGCAGGAAGTATTTACACGTAACAGTTGAAAGGAGTACAGTCAAGACCAAATTGCCGTAGATGTGTGGGACTGTTGTGTTAAAGCACCTCTTTCAGAACTACATATTGTGTGATTATAGTGAAGATGGAGACTGCTATTTTTCAGATGGCAGAATAATGAGAGGTAACTGGCACAAGTTGCATCAGGGGAAATTGGAGATAGGTGAAGGAGAAAATCCTTTAAAATGAGGATGGAGAGACATGGAACAGGGACTCCGAGTGGCTACAGAATCTCCATCCTCAGAGGTGATCAGAGCTGGGCTAGGCAAGGTCCTGAGCAACCTGATTGGTAAAAATGTGAGTAATACCTAACTTGTAAGTAGTGTGGAATTCTTTAAAATGCTTGAAGATGAGCAGTAGTTAGCGAAGACGTTATACAGAAACACAGTTAAATGGGTGATGAAAAAGTCAGCGTTTGAGCCTGAAAAGATTCTTAAGACCAAAGTAAGCTCTGTTATGATCACTGAACTTAACAGTAGCTAGTTAGAAAGTTTTATGCTTATGAAGGCTTCTGTATCCCTCCCTTCTGTTCCAAATTTAAAGATACTCAGCTTGCGTTTCCTACTTTGATTTTTCTCTCTTGACCTCTGGATGCTAGTATGCCTGCTCTAGGAGTCAGTTTAACAAGAATCTGTTAATGGTAGAGGAAGAGGACAGTGCATTGACTCCTGCAAGTAAGTATTTGGTTATCAGTCAGTTTATAAATATAAACACGGAGGTTAATGTAATAAACAATGGGGTTATACATAAACATGGTATTTTCTGATCTGAATATTTTTGCTCTGCCTTGAACTGTATAGCTCTCCTCCCTTTCCTCTTTATCCAGTTGTAAAAACTGAACATCACAAAAAGCTTACTAATGCTGTTTTGCAAATATTAATCTGCTTTAATATTGAAAAATTGTATAGTAAACCCAATGTATGTATTTTGATATGTTTGGCGTGCATTCTGCTGATCTAGCAAAGCAGGCTTTCGGATGTTACAATGTTTTCTGAAGGTCTGAAGTTTATAGATAAGTCAGTCAAGAAATGACTCAAACCACATGCAGGGTGGATTCTCAAGGTAGCAGCACGTGCGAAGTGCCTGTAGGATGGTCTGTTGCTGTGCTCATACATGTGTGTTTTAGCTACATTCAAAAGTGCTGGAGCTCATGCTCTCTTGGAAGCCATTGACTTGCTCTGTGGCTTATTTAAAGGATTATCTCTTTGGGTCACTTGACGTGCTTGTCTGCCATACACTTAAGGAAGGAAATTATTGATACTTGTGTTCAATAAGTTCTGGGCTTTGCCATTTGGAGTTTTTGTGGTGAAGGGCAGTTGTTTTTGCTTTATGAATTTGTGCACTGTGTTTAAAAACCAGTGACTAGCTGCTCTTCTTGCAGGCGTGTTTTCAGTCTTTCAGTGGACAGTTGCAAGAGTCTTTTCTGATCTGAATATGAGATGAGTGGTAGAAGTCTTTTATTTGGATTAATAAACCACTGCAGGAATCTTCCTCAGTGTTCCCAACTTCCCATACTGCTCTGAATTCAAGATGATGCCCCAGTTCTGACTGTGAATTTAAGTAAATAAATGTGGCTTCTATTCAGCCTAGGATTGACAGATTTTGTTTTATGTCTTCTGGAAAATAGTAGTGATGGAAGAAAACAAAACTGCTCATTATCTGCTGACATGAACCAGAATCGGAATGATTTATATTGTTTCTTTCTCAATATTGTCTTTGGATGTATTTTGAAGAGACCTCTGCATGACTTGTTTTCTGGAGAAGAGCTTGTAATATAGCTGAGAACAAGCTTTTTCCATTTCCTGATCTCAGTCTGGTGGTAAAAATTTAATTTGCTTGATATTTTGCTAATGCAAATGAGTTTTGCTGAAACAAGTGTATTTCTAATTTTATCAGAGATTTTGTATGGAATTTACTTGTAAAGATTAATGCCTTAAAATTTTGTATTTGCTCCCATGTTGCAGGGAAGAGAATCATAAAATAGTTTTAGTAGCTAAGTGGTATTAGCGTTGAACTAACTTAACTTCACTGTTACTGATATTGTGAGACCAGCAGCTTCGAATAAGATTAGCATTTGTCTTTTATGGGCGCAGCTAGAATGACTCCCATTGTTATTGCTTTCTTACGGCATGACAATTTGACTTTTTCTTATTTAAGGTATGTATTTAATAAATTTTACCAATTAGAGTAGACATCTGTTTGGAGATCAGCAGCAATCAAAATCACTTATGAAGAAATTGTTGGCTTGTGATGCATCTAAAATATTTCTGGAAGTTCAGCTTATTTTAGCTGTTGCTAAGAGATAAATCTTCATTGATATGAGTGATGTGAGGACACGTCAGCATGCTACCAGTTGTTTTATAGGCAGTCAGCTCTGCCGCCTTGCAGATGGCTGGAAAACTCTTGGTAGAGGGTAAATGTGTGCTGATTATCTCATTGAATTAAGGTAACCTTTTGTAGTTCATTGAATTCTGCAGACCAGGCACTGAGCAGCTGCTCTACTGTTGAATTCTGGATTTAGTGAATACAAAGATTATGCTAAAGGGTGTTTAGTCCTGTTCCAGGTACTGAGCACTAGACTACTGTAAGAATTTCTTATTTAATACTACCTTTAAAGTGTTGGTGTCTTACTGGATTGATAACTGTCTTTAACATTTTAACTAAACGGAGTTTTTCAGCTGTGTTGTCACTACATGCTTATTGATCTTTTTAAACTTTAAAAGCTCTGCCTTTCTTCAAGTGGTGCCAAGGGGAGTAACTTGTTTCTGCCTGATTAGACTTGCCTCAAATATAGTTTAAGCAATCTGATGATTATCAAATTCATAAATGCATTTACTTTGGATTACACTTAGGAGTGTGCACCTAATCTATGGGAGTATACTTAAAGGTCATAGGTCACTGTCATGTTAGAGCTTCCATGTAAACATGTTTCCCCATCCTTTAGAAAACAAATTAGTACACAGAATTTTATTAAAGACTGTTTTAAAGATTTGAAGTATTTAGTTTCTAGAATGATTTTGGAAAGGGATTGGGGAAGGAATCATAGCATTCCTCACATGAAGCTTAAAGTACTTGGATTGCAGAAAACATTTCTGGATTGTTAGTGTTTACACATTTTTTCAAAAAAGAATTAAGATCTTCAGATCAGTATAGCTTTGTCCGAGAAAATTCTGTTTTATAAGGATCTGAGAGTGAGTTGTTCTGAGAATATTTCAATTGCTTCAGAAATACAGTGGGTAAAATATAAATCAAATAAGGTATTGTTCTATCAGCTGTGTATAAAGGGGTGCATTTGTATACCTTGCTATGCAGAAGGGGGTAATAGACACTTCTTCATACAGACCCTGTGTTTAAGTTGATGTCTAATGCATGTTATAGAAAATGTATTATATACATTATATAGAAAAATGTATTTCAGATCCAGTTTAGGTTCATCTTCCCTGCCCTGTTTAAGTATAACTTTGACTTCATTCCTGAAAGTTTTGGGGGTTCATTTTTTTTATCAAGTGTATCATGTCTTACAGGGTTCTTATGTTTCCTTTCTGCTCACATCATACACTGAGTAGACTTCTACCAATGAACAGTTGACTATCTGCCATGCAGTTTCAGGAAGTGTTGTTGGGCTGTTTCTATTGAAACTATATTTTTCAAAAACTATAAATTATTTTTTTATGCTAGGATTATAATGAAAAAGCAGATTAAAAATCAGTATTTGGGGTATAGAATTTAGAAATGAGTCTATGTTAAATGAATTTTGTTACATAAAGCTATAACACAGTGGGATATGACATTCTCAAACCCAGGAGCTGAAGTGTTTTTTCTGCTGTAGAAATACCACAGTCAAATGATATATCTTTGAAATTATGTAAAAAGGAAGCGACTTCATATTTGTTTCATTACCCCCAATATATTTTTGCCCTAATAAGCAAATTGGTTTCCATTTCTGAAGACAGTGCTAAAAGACTTAGTGAAATACATTCCGTCATAAATGTTTGAAATAGCTTCTCAGACTGAAGAAATTGCTCTTCTCTTGTACCTAGTGGAATTTTTATGGATTTTTTTCCCTTGCCTTTTAGTTTACTGAGATGGTAACATCTAACTCCACTACGTTTCGAATAATTCCTCTCTACCTCTGTTTAGTATCAAACAAGTTTCTTTTGGGACCTGGTTTGTGCTTTGAAAATCAATTATAAAAAATCTGAGATACTGTCATAGACAAATAGCTTTAAAGAAAGGTCTGCTAAGCATCTCTAAGATTGCCTCAGTGTTAAAACTAAGTGTTGCATAATATGATATATGAAAATTAAGTCTTTAATCTCTTAGCAACCTTCCCTAGAATATATGGCATGACTAAGGTAAACTGATAATAATTCTTTCTTCAGGCAAAGCAGACCAAAATATAATAGCTCCTGCAGTGGTATCTTTCACTTGTGAGGGACTGTGGCCTCATTGGAGATAAGGATAAAGATAAGGCAGGTTGCATGATGACTTCAAAAGTACAGCTTCCAGTATCAGAATTGGAAATGGCAGCTTCTGACACAGCCTGGGTTACAGCACTGCTGTTTGTTGCTGCTGGTACAGTCTAGCCCAAAACAGCACAGATAAGCCTTCTGCATACTTGTAACAACTTGGAAAGTTACTCAGTTATGTGATCTAGCAGTCCCCTTTGCCTCTGATCTTTTTAAGTCCTGTAATAAAGGGTGCTTGCTTTTGGATAGCTTTTCAGTAAAATATTGCAAAATCCTACAGTTGGAGAAAAACCCCTTGAGTTCGTAATATTAAATTTAAACGGTTTTCTTGGAAGGAGTTTCACTGGGAGGAGGTACCACAGGGAATATTGTGTATTACCATATATCACTCTTCACTGAAAATGAGCTGTTAGACTATAAAGCCAGTAAGGGAGTAATTAAATTCTTGATTGGGGCTGATATTAGCAGAGGTACAATGACAAGTGTTTTGATACAAACAAAACAACAACAGGGAAGCGTGACTTAGAACTGTCTTTCAAACTAAGACCGCAGCTCTTGCTTGTTAAGAGCTCTGTGAAGGTGCATTTGTTTCCTATACTCTGTTGATATGCTGACTTTTATATACAAGTGAAAATACCACTTTTCCTAAGAGTTTTTAAAGTAGTGCTATACGAAGGTAATGTTTATATTTTGTTTGCAGTTTTAACGCCTTTGTATTCACAAACCAGTAAATAATTAGTCTACAATTTTTTTTTCTCTTAGTAGATCTATTAAATTCCATCACAGCTCTGTTTGATACAGCTTATGCCATCAGCACTTACTCCTGCTGTGGTTAGTACCACAGGACTGAGGTTTGGTGTTTATGCTCTATGCTTGCTTTTTTTGTTTCTTAGATGTGCTCTTTCAGTCTTGTCTAAGAGTAGCGTAATATAGAACAGATAACCTACCTAGTGAAAACAATGGCAAAACACAGAGGGATTTTATTTTGATTTTTAAAAAGTATTTTTTAAAAATATATTTTATGCCAGTTTAGCAGAAGTACATTGAAGGTATTTTTTGTGAATGGTGTTGGTTGTTTAGCTTCATCAGTGTACAGCTTGAGTGAAAAGCTGTAGTCAATACTTCATTAGCAGCTTCCATGGAGGGTACTGACAGGTGTCCTGTTATGAAAGTAAGAGGCAGTAATGTATAATCTATATAAAACCTGTTCACATGACATACAATTTAGCTATGTTCTCTGGGTTGTTTTGCCCAGATTACCAGTTTGTTTTGAGACTCTGTACTTCTGAGGTGATATCAATATCAGTAAAAACAGTATGCTGTGGGGTTTTTTGTTATTTTTGTTTTGCTTTGAATGTTTCTCGAGAGTGTTGATTAGGAAGTCACTAATACAGGTGTCTCAAGTGATGGAAGAGGCCGGAATACTGTATCAAAATGGACAGATTTCATTCTTCTAAACTTGTGACTACTTCAGAAACTTGAAGCTGAGCAGTGATTCTTTGTACAGCTGTTTCTGAACTTTTCCCATGAGGGAGCCTTAACTGATAAGATCTTAACATAGGTTTTGTGGTTTGGCTGCTCATAATTAGGGGAAGGAAAAAGCCAACTATGATTTGAGTTTGCCATTGTGGTATAGGACACGGTATAGTTCATGCTGTTTCCTGTCGTGTAGTAATCTCTATTAGGTTCTTTTGCGGAGTTTAATATTTTAGTATTTGGCCTGCAATAATTTGGGAAAATGAGAAACATATGTGGTAAGTGTTGGACTGTTCATCTGCCGAAGGAGTAAAAAAAATGCTTTCATTTTCATCTTTTTCACTGGCCCTACCTTTTCTCACCCATCTACCTGCCTTCCACTGTCAGTTCACACAGTTTAAAAAAAGAAGCTCATATTGAGGCCCCGACTATGTGTGTGTATTTCTTGACTGATGTAAAATTGAGTAGAAAATGCAGGCTTAATGTGCTGTTTAAGTTTCCAAAGTCTTAAGTCAGGACTCATCAGTCCTTTCCCATGGTCTTTTGTGCTTCAGGATCTGCAGTGCTAGTATAGTAGCACAGGTGAAGCTTGAGAATAGGTCTATCTAGTGTGTTAGCTCAAAAGCTCAAGCTTTTATAGCTAGATTAAAATCATCTTTCTTTGATCATGACTTGTAACACTGGATTAAATTCTGACTGAGTTAAATAGATAATCCATTAGAGTAAAATCAAAAGACCAAGTGAATGCAGTGAAGACAGTTTTTAAGAGCTTAATTTAATGCTTAATTATTCTGACTTGGGAGAAGATTCTGTCTTGAGAGGTATCATGCAGATGCTCTGTTTGAAGATGGAAAGGTTCTTACCTAGGTTACAGGAAAGAGCTGTTCTGCAAACAAATAAAGAATGATGGAATTTTGTTAATAGCACATTATTTGGAATTGAGTAGCCTCATTTATGCTGCAGAAGCACTTCTGTAGTAGTGTAGTTTTTTTCTGTTTAGTGTCTGAAATGTTCCTGATTTAAGAAGATCCTGACTCTCATCCATGATACAACAAGTTGAAAAGTAACCTTTCTATATAGAGGACCATGCTGTTATCCTCAGCTTTATCAGTTTGTGAACTTAGCTAATGTACCTTCGTAACGAACTTGGAATTCATTTTGTGGTCACTGATTACAGGACTCCAGAGACTAGCCTCACTAGCTGCCTAATCCATGTCTGAAGAATACATTTCTCTCAAGGTTGGTTTGTTTGAATTCTTGTCTTGAACACAAATATTCAAATATTTTTAATGGAGTGCTACAGACTTCCTATTTTTTGCCTAACGTTCCACCACGAAGGACAGTTTCTTCCTCATTAATTAGAGCATACTGAAGTTGTAATTCCATATAATTAAAGTATTGTTCTTTTGCTGTAAGGCTTTGCAGCAGGTGTGATTTTTTTATTTGTAGCAGATTAATGCAGATATGTCATAACTGGTACACTGATAAATGATAAAATAGTTTAAGTGATCAAGTATTGGGCTGGAATGAAAAGGTGATGTGCTGTGCAGCTCAGTTGTTCTGCTATGCTGTTGCATCCTCTGCCCATCCTGTAGAAAGGGCTAAGGTGTTTGCCTTGATTTTGTTTTCCTGAATTTGGTCAGTACAGATTTTCATGTGCAAGATTCATAGTGACCTAAATTATTTGCCTTGTTTTGTGGGTTGAAAACCTGAAGTATCTTTAATGGTGTAAAAGAGGGATCAAAACTTAAATGCAGCATACAGATTTTGAGGTTGAATCTTCCCTACTTCTCTCTTTTCCCTTTCCATATGGATCGTATGGGTTCATTTGGAAAAATGCTTCAGGCAGTGCAACCACACCAGCAGGTGCCCAAGACAGGTTTCCAACTGTGATCAGTACTGGTGGGCATCTACCTGGGAAAGCTTCTGGAGATGTTTGGCTAGTGTGCTAGCCTTGGTAAAATATATTCCCTCTGGAGGAAAATGTCCTGTGTGCTAACAGGATTTTCTGTCCTGGCTGTCAGGGTTTACAAGTGACACACGTTAGAAGTGCAACAACTAAAAGGCAGAATCTTTTGCCTCCTAACAGGAAGCTGCTCTGTTGCTTTTTCTTGTGTTTAGGGGTTGGGTTTTTTGTTGTTCCTAATAAGACAAAGAAAAATCCTTGAAATTGTCTGAAATTCCAAGCCATTGTGAATGTACCTGATGTGCAAATGGTATTAACAAAACCCTAAATCCACAATAAAAAGCCGTATAGTGCAGTTAACAGGTGTTGTCCATTAAATTCCAAGGAAGGTGTGAAAAAAAACCTAAAAGGAGTTTTATTTACTTTCATGATATAGAACAAAAGATAGAAGTGAGGGGGGAAAAGTACTACTTTCTTATGAAAGCTGTCTTCCATGCCTATGTACAGCAGTAAAACATGTTAGATTTCCAAAACTTTGCTTTTTTCCTTTGCCTTTAGATTTGTAGGGATTGACACTGCTGCACAGTACACTTGCAGGTTGTTGAGTCTTGTCTTTTCTACTACTGTGTTCTCCTTTGATTAGTGTATCATTAGATTGATAAACGGTTATTAAGATCATTCTTGAGATGTATTGAGGGCCAGTAAGAAAGGACTTCTTGACTTTCAGACTTGGAGATGTTTTTATGCTAAATAAGATATTTTCTCAGATCTTTTTGTTCTTGGTTATAATGATTTTGCAGAAATAGATGAAAACATCTCAGGGTTTCTCACGGCTATGTGAAATTAAGTACTCAGCTGAATTGTCCATTATCTTACATGTCTACACTACAGGAGGTTGCCATTTCAAGCTGTTTGGGTAGAAGAAATTCTAAGAGCATGCATTCCATGTTTTCCCAGAAGGATTTAGGAAGATCTAGCATGTTGATCACTAGGTGAGGTTTGGGTCAGCTGGGACACTTCCTGCCCTCCATTGGCCCGGGAGGGTATCTCACATACCTGGATCTGCAGAACTCCTGTCTGTATGTCTCATTCACAGCTGTAATCAAAAGTAAGTTTATTAATTTCTAGTACCAGAAGTAAATGATCTTCTACTGCTTTTCAGACTCTTAAGTAATGAGTCTAATCTATTGCAATAAAAGCTCTACCAGTCAATGAGTGTGGTACTTTAAGTAATTCTGTGGTTTAAATCTAATTACTGTACAGTGCTTTTTAAATCAAACTTTTGCTGGCTGCAGGGCAAAGCATATTAAGCTTTGTCAAATTTAAACTGTACGTTATGTGGAATTTTTTTAAGAGTGATAACTATGATCCTGTCATCTACAATATGCTCTGTATTTACAAGAGAAGAATTGCAGCTGTTGAAGTTGGTCAATTATAGGAAATAATGGGATCAACTGTACTGGGATGCCAGAAAATAATTGAGTGTGTAAATGAGAGCCAGACTCAGTAGTCTGTGACATCATACAGTGAATGCAAGGTTTTAATGATAAACTAGGTACTAATTATGGAGCTTTTCTGTGCTACAAATGAGCTAATTTATAGACTGCCAGCACCTGAAGAAGGAAGTCTCTTAGGGCCAGAGGCTTGTGTATTATAACATATTTATTGGTTTGATAAAAGCTGTATTGCATTATCTGTCCAATTTAACCAGGAAGTATTTTTCTTATCATTTAACTGTAAATCTCAAGAGGAGAAGTGTAGAGTGTGATTTTACATTCTAATGCCACTTAGCAGTAGCGGTTCAGGAATTGATGCAAATAACAGTTTTAAACTGCTTCCAGGGAAGAGAATTTTCTTTTCTTCTCAGAAGTGATTTTTATGTGCCTTGAGGTACTCTATTTTTAAACATATTCATTCACAAATGTATATATACAATATGTTTTATTTGCACCACCCTCATTTATACAACCTCATTGTTTTGTGAAGACTGAAAGATTTTGATTGAGTGAGGATAGAAGAGACAACCAGAAGGCTACAGGGAATGAAAGAAAGGCGAAAGAAGAAAATACTGTAAACTTTGGTAGTGTTTGTTACTGAGAGCAGCTTCCTTTCTGCAGGTACTGTCAGCCACTTAGCAGTGTTGAGGTTTTGGCTTGTCTTTTCAAGTTAATTGAGTAACTTGGTAATAGCTGCAGCCAGCTGCAGATACTTGGGCCGAAAGATGTGAGGTCACTGTAACCAATGGCGCGGCACCATGTCCAGCTGCAGTAAACCAGACCTTTGATACTGATGAGTTTGATGCCTTCTGAAGTTGCTAGCAAAATGTAGTGTTGGTGTTCCTCACCCGTGAGGTAATTTTATGACCAAGTTATATAAGGAGTGGGAGAAACTCTGTAGTAGAGCCATTCTGGTCATTGTGGGTTCTCCTTTTAGTTGTAGGAACTTAAAGAATGATCTTTGCACTACTGTGCTTGTTTAGTGCTTGTTTATGGAATAAGTGGCAATCACTTGAACATCACTTGAACAACCCTGTGATGTTTGGTTTTGGAGGTGGGCAAGGATTTCTTGGTACTTAAATCCCAATTCAGATCCTAAAACCACAAAAGTATATCAGACTAAGTCTTATGGAAGGTTAAAGGTTATGAGGAGTGCAAACTATTTATGTCCTCTCTTTCTTTTGGTCTAGTATTGTAATATAACTGGGATTGATTAGAAAGTAGTGTAACTAAATACCTTTGAAGTGTAGTGATTTTTTGTTTTGAGGAATGGGAAAACTTTTTCATGAGGGCTCAGGTTGAGTGGTATTTTTTGTGCCTTTATTTTTTTTTAATTGCTAAGAATACCTTTTTATTTCGTGCTAGGTTATCTCCCTCTTCATTCCCACACCAGTTTAACACGTGACTGCTGGTTACAACTCAGTTGTAGCATAGGTATTGTACGGTATGGCATAATAAGGCTGAAATTACGTAGGCACATGTTGCTGTTTCTGAAGGAGTGGACATGGAGACATGAGCTATGTGTAGTGAAAGCAGAGGGGTGGGACAGGGCCCAGTGTTGTCTTGGGAAGGTTAAAACAACTTGAAAAGTTCTTCACCTCTTGAAATCACAAAAATATTCTATTTTATCTAGAATATGTGTGTGTACTTTGAGAAAATAAAAATTTCTAGAGAGATCAGCTTATTCATACTATCTAGGATTTTGCTTATGGGCCTGCCTGAGAGTAAGCAGTCCCTTTGTGTAGAATGTACTGTCTGCCGTGTCACTTGAGCAGAATAGAAAGGTGAATATGTGTGGAAGTGATTAGCATTATGCTCTTGAGTTACTCCACAGGTCTTAAAGCACATTTTTAGTGTAACTGTCTGTTTTGCCAGATGTTTCCATAGCGTGTTATGCTGGCATTAGGGCTCCTGTGGTAATATGCAGTGACACCACGCCCTGTCCTGAAAGAGGCTGAGGTAAAGACTTCAAGCTGGAGACATGCTCAGGCTGCTGAACTGCTCGGTGTGTCCTGGCAGCTACATACGGAGCTGTGATTGCTGCCACCTTTTGCAGAGTTGCTGCTGGTTTTGAATTCATGTAGAGAGCAGTGTTGGTATAATTCTCTTAGCTGGATCTGTCACTTTTGTGCAGTCAGGTAACTCGGCACAGGTTTCCCCAGCACATGGATGTGGTGTCCTCCAAGGTGTTTTTGCACCAGCCACCTGTTGCTGCTGCTGATTACCAAGCTAACTAAGTCTGGGAGCCACAATACTAAACTACATCTGTGTTGAAAGTATTAAACATAACTCTTAAAACAGGAAGCTGTGAGGTTGTCATAATAGCCTGGGCTTCTAGACACTTTATTTTGGTGGTCTTCCAGCTATTTGTCCATGTGAGTTTCTGTGGGCAGTAAGAAAGGAATATGTCTGTGCCTCAAAAAAATGTATTGAAAGCAAACAGATCATTAATGTTGGCTTTTGCTCAGATCAAATGTAAATGCCTTTATTATATTATATATTAATGATCTTGGTTTGTTTGGGTTACTTTATAATGCACAATTGTTTTAAAGGAAATTAATCTTTTTTGACTTCATTCAAATACACCAAGCTTAATGAAAAGCGGTTTGAACTAGATCGGTTTAATGAGGCCTGCTTCTATCAAATTTACTGCTTTAAACCCAACTACAAATAAAGCGAATTAAAGACCAAATTATTTCAATACAGATGTGCATTGAACCAGAGTGTTATAATGATTAATTTCCTCAAGTGTTTAATTCCCAGTAGATTTTTGTGTCAACAGCCAAAAAAGAATTTATTGACTTTACATTAAGCGTAGTTTGGTCTAGTTGATTATATTGTTCAAGTGTAAATTAGTGGGTGGTAGAAGACTGTGTTGTATTGGAATTTTATTTTGTCTTAAGCAAATTATCTCACGCCTTATTAGCAGTGCTTAAAATACATAGTTCTGACTCCTGAAAGAGATGCTGGGGCTTTCAGAGGTGTTAGGGTTTCTCCTGTTCATTATGTAAGAACTTACATATTCAAGCAGTTTTCTTCCTGCCCTGCCCTAAGAGCATGCTGTTAAGACTGTGTACTAGATTTGAATGTTTTGTGGCAAATTTGCTAGGTTTTTTAAAAATATTATTTTACAAGTGATGTTTAGGTTCAGTTTCAGCATATGCAAATACAGGGACCATTTTCTATCTGGGATAAGCGTGGACTAGATGCAAAACACTTCCCATAAACACTTCCCCTTCCAAGTCCTGTCTTGTACATCTGTTGGTTTAAATAGATGACTTTCGTTTGTCTCTGCTTTTTATGGATTGCAGTCAAGAAACACGATTTGACTAATGTCCCCTGTCTTATACAAAGATAATGCTAGAGGAGTATCTATTTTTTTGGTTGTGTTTTAAAGAGCTGCAGATGCCACGTGGACTTAAAACAGTGTATTTATCATTGTCAAAGAACTTGTATCTTCAAATGTGTTCTCTTCTCCCATTCCCAAACGTGCCATCAAAGTATCATTCGAAACGATAGGTGTTGAAATAGATGATCCTGATAGACCTTTTTATATTTCAATTAAAAATTGTGCTGTGCAATTTTTTTTACAAAAAGGCAGATTTCCAGTTAGGCATGACAGCCCTCCAGTTTGAAAAATAATTACTGTTGGATCAAACTTTCTGTTTTGTGTCTGTTATCAAGTTATCTATCAGAGAAAATAAGACGAACGTTTAGAAGGTTCAGATCAAAGACAACGGATTTAGCTACGCTGGAGGCTCCCATCTTTTAATTTAAAATGTATCTATGACTAACTGATTACCTCTCACATTTATAAAAAAATATTGACATGCTGCTAAAGTATGCAGTGACCTCACTTCTAGCTGAGTTGTGTAGTTTTCACTGCAGGCACACTGAAAGCATTGATATTCCTGTAACCTTTTGAGGCAAGATATGTGTTTAGTGTATTAATGAGCTGGTTGAAGTGATGTACAGTAATTTCATCCTTGGGTAAAAACAGATGTGAAAGATTCTGTTTTAATATTTAATCAAGCTCAAAGCCTCTGTTGGCTTGTTTAAGTTGACCTGACAGCATTATACCTGGAAACACTTTGAATTAAACCCTGAGTGCTTGACCTTGTTCAAACAGTTGTAATTTAATAAGGCTGCTGTCTTTGTGGAGATAGTGCGGCTAATAGGCAAATCTTTTCTTGGCCAGGATTGCTTTTTATTGCAGTGAAAAAACTTGGTATCTGCTCTTAAAAAGATGTTAATCAGCTGAAGTAATAAAAATGAAAGAAATAGCAAAAGAAGTTTTGTATGAGAGTTGGTAGTCCTAGATTATAGTTTAAAAAGGAATTCAAGAAGATACCTACTTTATTTGAATGTGTTCAGCATTCTTTTGTTGCAGATTTCTGGCAATTGCTTGTACTGTAGCTCGTCTCTTGCCAGAACTTTTCTGGAAGCTCTGTTTCTAGAGTGGTGTATATTGGTTTGGACTCAGTAAAGTCAGAGGTTGCACCAGTTTAAGGCAATTGAATGCTTTTTAAAGTTTTTGGTTGTTGTTTGTGTGGGGTTTTTTATTTTGCTTTTTCCGCTGCTTGTGCCTGCAACAGTATTTTTTCAGCGTGTTTCTCAAAAGAATGGGCCAGACAGAGGTGGGGGGAAACAAAGGCTTGGATGGTTGTGAACAAGTGTCACTATATTAGCTGAACTTTTGTGGAAAGAAGTGGCAATGGAACAAAAAAAAGATAATAAGCTGTGAGCATCAAAGTAGATTTCAGCATGGTTTCTGGTGTCTAAGTGGAGTCGGCTATGTGGTACTGAGACAGAGGAGCAGTTCTCATTCATTAAATGTAACTGCAAAGCTGGGAATGAAGTGAGAGAAAAATATCAGAATCCATATCTCTCTAGTTCCATGTCTACATTCAAAGACTTAATAAAATTGTTAGCCTTCCTAAAGATTGACTGGCCAGAACTGCACTGCTGTTAAAATTTGCCATCAGATTTGACAGTTTATTTGTCTGTCTTGTTTACAAAGGTTAAGCTTGTGTTTTAGTAATCTCAGAAACTACATATTTTAAATAACAATACTAAAATCAGAATTAGTTTGAAACAATTTTCACTCTGAAATATAGCGACACTTACAGCTACAGTGTTGTAAAATATTGTATGTTTGTTGCTAAAGAGTATTAATATAGCTTGACAGTACACATTGGCAAAGACTGCATCTACTTACAAGAAAGCGTCCACATGCTGTAACAAACGTGCATCACTATGCCAAGTAAAACAATAATTCATTAAAACCCTTTTTTCTCACTCTATCAAAATACAACTTTTATTCTCAAATTTAGTAAGGTAATTATAGTTCTAATGTAATAGAATTTCTATTGGTGTAGGTTATTATATTACAGCTTTCTTCATATTCCTAGGATGCAGTTGATAAACATGATATGTATGGATGCATGCATTTAACACTTATGTTCTAGAATCAAGCAATGGATCAGGGTAAGCTTGACCATGCATTATAAAGAATTACAGTAATTCTGACTGATGGCCCGGAGTGGATCCAACACACGGTCATTTCTTCAGTCATCATTTTTTTGCAAAGGCATTGAAAGAGAATAGCTGTTCAGAGTCCTTCTAAACCTTACTGAGGGTAGCTGTGTGTGGTCTTTGACTTACGTGGGTGGAGAAAGGAAAACAAATTCTAAAATAAGTATTCTTTCACCTAGTTGTTACTTATTTTATTGACACCTTATCTTTAGGGATCTTAATTGTTTCTGTAGTTTGAGAGCTTGATCATGGTTTGTCAAGCTCAAGAAATGTTGAGTTTGCTTCTCTGATCTGTCATCACTGTGCAGAAGCCTGTTTCTTCTGAAGCTTGTGTTTCTACTAAACTGTAGCTCAAGTACAAAGACACCAGTGACAGAAAGTGGCTGTCAGCAGTGCGTTAGTATTAGGAACCTCTGGCAAGACTTCAGCTTCAGTTTCATTCTGTGTTTTTGTGGATCTTCAGATTCTGCTTTTGCTGTCGAAATGTTAGCTAGCAGCATTTTGGCACTGTATTGTCGCATGGTTCTACCCTGGAAGGCCGATGACGTGGTGGTTTTCATCTCCAGAGGACTATCTGGAAATATGGACTAGGAAATATGGTTCAGGCCCTGTGGTGTAGGGGGGTTATCTTGGCTGCTTGCAGGCTAATGTAAATGATAGGGAGTCTCAGTCTAGTTCTTTAAGAACAGGTATCCATTTTAGGCTTCATCAGGGTAATTTCATGGTCTTGCAAATTTCAACAGTCTGGCCTATTGATCCCTTGCAGCGAAAGAAATACGTGAAGGTATTGCCCTTTTAACATAGTCATTCCTGTTTTGATTTCTTAGAATGTATCGGAAGCCATCTGATAAACACACTTGAGGAAACTCCATGTGCTGTACTTGCTGTACGTGCTAAAAATACATTTCGCAGGCATATTGCAGTGATACCATAGCAAGCTGGCAGGTTTCTTCTGTTGTCTCATTTTCTCGGTAGGACCTGGGACCTTGTAGGTAACTGCCTGTTAATTGCTGCGTGAGTCATGGGGACAGATGTGGCTGCTTCTTAGACCCAAGGGGTAGCAACTAATTTCGCTAATAGGACAGAGACTTCAACTCAGGCTTATTTGATTTTGGATGTGATTGAACCACCACCCCATTTTTCCCATCAGCAGGAGGGGAAAAAAAGGCAATTTCAGTGTTGTTCCAGATTGACAGGTTTTGTATGGATGGAAAGTATCTAGTTTCTATGCTTCTTTCAGCAGTGCTAGTTTATTCTGAAATACATCCATCTTGGATACACACTGCTGGAATGGGTAGAGATGCTTAAGCTGAGTCTGGTCCAATGTACAGAAGTAGTAATGGTATTGGAGCTACAATTCCAGTGAGGGGAAAAAATGGTACATTTGTTAAGCATATCTGCTTCCTGATTTACTTTCTGCTTTCCTACATTAAAAATAAAGAAAGCAGTTGCAGTTACATTGCAGCTGCAGTCAGATGTACTTTGCCCATCTTCCCTCAGTAAAATTGAACTTAATGGCCAGATCGCACAGTTAACTTCTACTCAAGCAAAAATGACAAGTAGGTTTTATGGAAATTGAGAGTGGCAAGTAGATGCCTTTGGAAGCATTAGTGCTGAAAGAGGAGGGGGGACAGTTCTATCTTCATCTTTGTGTTCGATGTTTTACGTGATGATAGAGGTAGTAGTCAGATAAAGAATTTATATATGATACTGGATTATAGGTGGCACATGTTCATTCTTGGTAAGATGGAGATTCAGGGTAAATAGCAAGAAGGAAGAATACTAGGGCTCTAAGTGTGAGCATGAGGGATATATTTTGAGAATTTGGAGCTGAGGAGGTAGTGAAGCTAGATAATGCAGTCAGAAGCCAATTTCACTAGATATGTTGTGCTGAGGAATGAACTATTCGTAAGTGTCCAAGATTATAAGTTAAGCTAATTTTTTTTTAGTGTGAAACTAAGTACTTTCAAAATCTCGTGAGTTTTAGGGATATTTCATAGCTGGAATGCAGAGAGAAATCTGAGTGTTGTTTTCAGGTTTTATAGCAACAGAAACAGATTTCACCATCTTGTTTAAAAGCAGGATCTACATATTCTGTGCAATTAGCCTGCTAAGATAGCCAGACGTAATGAGGAACAATGCTTTCATTTCTTTAGTGTGATGTTTCTGGCCTTTCCGACCTCTTCTCTCCCATCTTGTTCCCATTACACAAAACTGGTTTTGAACCCCACATTTTTTCCATTTGTGTACATTAATGAAAGATGCAATACTGCTAGGAATTGCTTAATTTTATTTAATAAGATGATTGTGGAGTCAAATTTAAGCCCTTTTATTTTTGTGCGGGGTTGTTTTTGGTTGTTGTTGTTCCTGCTGCAGACAGACTGAATACAAAATAGACAGCCCAGTGAGTGGGTTTTGCTTTGGTTGCACTGTTTGGCATGTATTTGTAAGAGATTAAGCTGGAATCTCTTGTATGTAGAACTGCCCCCTATCCTCTTAGATCTCATGTAATATTAGTATATAACATTATTCTTGCCTGAAAAGTGTACAGTGATATTTTTGATTTGCGGGCTCTCCAGAAGCTGTAGATTTGTAATAGGAGTGGTATGCATTCCAGTGGTTGGGATGAAAATTTTTAAAATTTGCATATGTAGTACCGATCAGAGAAATGCCTTCAAATTATTTTGTTGCAAGCTTCTCCATTTAATTTGCCTTTTTAAAAAAAAATCAATGCATACATAGTTAGTTAAACCAGAACTCAGACTAGGTTAGTTTCCTCAGTAGGAGATGCAAGTAATTTTACAACCTGTTTGTCATGACTACAGCTTTATTTTCTGAAGGTGCCAGCAATTAGCTGTGTTGATTTAGCTGTATACTTGGTATCAATACCTCACTCTGTGCCTACAGAGTGATCAGTGTCACATTGAGTGCTGCGTGCTAGGATCTATCTAACATAGTTCTGTAACACCAAGCCCAGGGGGGACTAGCAGCACGAGCAGCAGCTTGCTTTTGACAGCAGAATGTCCTTGTTGCTATTGATTAGATTGTTCAGTGAAGTGAAAAAACATTGATCCAGCTTTAAACTGGTAGTTATATGATAATCCTGGAGATGAATGAGTATCAAGTGGAGTATTGCTGGGGGGGGTGGCACGGGGGAATCCAATACTAGTTTTCTTGTGTAACTAATAATAGGCTAATGACACTTGAAAAAAATAGATGTTTTATTATTTAGATCTACACTAAATTAAATGCAGCTAATAAATATGAACCAGATCTTTCTGCACAACAGATGTAAACAGCTGTAAAATGACATGCATCTCCTCTCTGTAATTTCCCAAATCCCTGTTTGCTACTGCTCTCTATTTTGGCCACTGGCAGTAATGCTGATATTTTCACTGGTGAAGGGCTGGGGCATTGCTCTTGCAGTGTTTTGGTGTCTGATTGGCCGTTACGTTTGGCACTGAGCTGCTCTGAAATAACATACTTATGTTTTAGAGCCAAAGTCAGTTCGTGTTTAAGTCCCATCCCATCCTCCTGTTACATCCAAAGCTATCTGTATCGTGTTACTTTTTCTTTGGAAAGCTAACTTATTTCTTCATTTTTTCTTTTCCTTCCTGAAATGAAGACTCTTGGGTGATTGTGCAGTGGAAATTAATTTTGGGCTGCATCTCCTAACACTTGGTCTCCTAATTCTCTGATATTGTCAGGCTAACACAGATGAATGAGATGGCACTGCTGGTGTTAATGTTTTCTGGGATTTGAGTCTGCTTTGACTTTTGCACTCAAATATTTTACTTTCATATGGGTTCTTCTTATACAGCTCCCTTAAGGAATGAGGATATAGGATGGGGGAATATAGGATGGGAAGGTCCTCTTCCCCAGTCATTATTATAAATGCCACTGTATATTGCTTAGCTAATGTTTTGGCATCAGTAGAATGGAGAATGGTAGCACCTCTGTGTTCCTGGCTACGAGTGTTCTGGTGCCTGCTCAACCTGGGATCCAACATGACTTAGATTTGAGGGGTGACAGCACCTCAAAAGGTTGTGTTTGCAACAGTGTCCTCTTGAATCTTTGTTACCACTACCTCTCACCAGTTTTTAGGGTTGTGGTACTAGGGAGTAGGGTTAAGGGGCACGCCTTTTTTCTTGCACTGTGTACTTATTTCCTACTCTGTAAAGATACAGTGGCACACACTTTGAGGAAGATCCTGTGTGGAGATCTCAATGTCTTTGTTTGGTGTGGTCCACAGAGCCTTCTTCACCTATATGCGGCAACTATAACTTAGTTTAAGAAAACATATTGGCAGAGCAGTCTGCAGGTCAGGCTTTAAGAAATGCCGAAATTCATCCTCCTCTGTAGACTGTTGTTGTTGATTTAGGAATAGGAGTTGCTTCAGGATATAACAGGTCCAAACTCTGCTCTACAAGAACATTGCATTCTTGGATTTTTTTCAGCATTGTAACTAACTTTGGGGAGGTCCTCTTAATTAGAGATAATGATACTAAGCTTATGGAGGCAGAAGTGGTTTCAGTATTATTCCTGTTCTACAGAACATTATTTCACTGTTTCCTCTTGGTGTATTTCTCTCTACTGCTCTTTTATCGTAACAATGAGATCTAGTAGTCTTTCAGGAAGGTTAGTGTTGACAGGGAAACTCCTCCTGCCCCCCTGCCATTACCCTTGAATTTACTACTAAAGCGTAAATGATCTTGTCTTATGTTTACCCTTCAGTCTTGCTTTATACATCTTGTGATCAGATGATTATGTACTTAATTGAGAAACTAGAAGCAGCAAATCAATTTAAGTGCTTGGCTGTAGTTGTCCTCGGTATCAAAATTGTGATGACATTGCAACAGAACCTGATTGCCTCCTTTGCCTTACATGCAGAATTCAAGCACTTGTGTGAAATACACATTTTCGCTTTCTCCTGTCTCCACGCTAATCTGGATATAATATATATCTGGATATATATATATATCTGTTCTTTTGTCCGAGTTGTATATATTGTTGCTCCAAAGCAATTTGTTGTATGTAGTTGGGAAATTTAGGAGATCATTACGGTAGATCAATTGGGTATAAGTTAAGCCTGGACATTCACAGAAGTTATTCAGCTGCTTTATTTCTAGCATCATTAAGTATTGTAACTTCTGATTTGTGGTTATATTACTGGTGCTTAGATGGCAGTGGTAAGAGTTTGCAGCTCTGCCATGCTGTTCCTTTGCAGAGCTACAAGCTGAAGAACTACTGGGAATTAGGCTTAAAAACTGTTCCAAAGGCAAAAAACGATGCAAAATACTTCAGTTCTTTAAACTCTTTCTTATGGTTTTCCTTCCTAGAGGGGAGATGGGTAGAGTATTTAGAATGAAAGAGATGCACCTAAACTTTGAACATAAATTACATATACATCGTACTGTAAATGTATAGACAAACTCTTTTTTATAATCCAAATTTTTGAGAAGGTCCTTTCGTGCAACAGGGAGGTGCACATTAGAGCTGCACGCTGTTTTAAAAAGATAGTTTCAAGGACAAATGTATTTTCAAAAGCATGTTTAATGGGCGTAAGACTATTGTACACATTTATTGGCATGCAGAAATGCTTTTTATAGCATTAGTTACTTCACTTGCTCAAGTAGTATAAGCTCAACTTGAGTACTTTTGTTCACATAAACTATGTATGCAGAGATTTGGTTCTATAGGAGACAAATGCTGGATGGTTTTCGGGCCTGGGACCATATTTTCAGGACACTGGAAAGTTCTCTTTTTCCCTGCTCTGGTTAAAATAAAAATTTGGTATTTCTGGTGTCCTTCCTGCTGGCCCCCAATCACATTACTCAATATTTTTATTTTCTTTTTACTACACAGTCTGTACAGTTTTCATGCATACCTAGCAGGCATTACAAGTAAGTTAAAGGGTTTAGTTGCCAGGTGATCACTTTTCAAACTGGAATAATGTAGAGGCATCTCCCTAAATTCTTCCTGATAAAGCTGAATGAGTCGAAGGGTCAGTTTAAAAAGTTGTTAAATTTTTTTGTGGTAAAACAAGGTGGTATAGTCTAAAACTGTGAATAGTGTATTAGTTGGTGGGTGTGTTGTCTTGAGAGTAGAATTGCTTTAGAATTACTTTAAAATACTAACCCAATGTCTAGGGCAAATAGCGAAGTTCTTTCAGAGAAATTAAATTTTATGTAATCTCTGAGCAGATCAAGGATAGATGAGTGCATGTCGATTAACTGCTAAATTACAGCATAGAATGAAGACTGACAATCACTTTTAAATTGCTTTATATTGCAGGTGTCCCGCAAACTCTGCACTTCAACAGTTACTGCACAGTCCTCTCACTTTTGTCTCCAGGATACTTGGGAGTTTGGGGTGGGAAGAAGGTTCCATGTCTCTGTAAACTTAGTCTTTAAGCTGAAAAGTTCTTGGTGTAACCACTGCTGAGAATGAATTAATATTAATTTGCTATGTTACTTTCGCTGAGCTGACACCTTTCAGTGAAAAGTGTGCTGTAGGCTTCTCTCCTTTTTTTCCTCAGATCGTCTGGGGGTACGTGTCTGTGCTGACCGTGATGCAGTGACTCTCTGTACAGAACTGAAGGCCAGCTGCATATTCAGCCTCAGTTCCAAGGGATAGGGTCAGGGCTCCTGAGTGCTGGGTTCTCTTCAGTGGGATATAAGTATTGTGGGAAGAGCAAAGAACAGTCCTTAAGTTTTGAGGTTTTTTCTAAACAGTGATGCTTTAATCAGCTATCCAAAGTGTGAAAGGAGACAAATTACAGATCCAAAACAGAAACTGAAGCTCTTCATTGAATTATTATTCTAGCAGCTGTTTCTAGCTTAATGTAGATGCTTTCAATTAAATGTGACTTACAAAGGCTGTAAAAATGTCCCAGTACATTGTTCAGAATTGTAGTGGAAATAAATTTCAAGTGGGGGAATGTGGGATTAACTAGTGCAGTAATGATTTATGCCCCTGCATAAACAAAAGTTGCAACATGGCTCTGACATCTTATGCAACTCTGTCAGGTGGTACCATTGTGATTTGTCTGCTGCTAGGTTGTGACTTTTACTTCTGTTTGGCTTCAGAGATTTAAAGCTTTTAGAGAATGTGCTTCTGATGGTTGATAGAAGGATTTATTCTTGAGAAAATCAAGAGGCTGCCCAGAGATTATTGAACCTCCATCCTTTGCGGTGTTCAGGACTCTGATATTGATTTGCTGCATTTCCCTATTGTCTGACTTGACATCAATATATTTTTTTTTACACTGAATTTATCTCCTTTTATGGTGTGTCCAGAGAAGATTCACCAGAGGTGTTCTGGGGAAAAGTCGTTCATCTTAAGAGATACTGGTTTCCAGGAGTGTATATAGGTTTGCATGGGGAATACCTTTTCCCTCAGCTGATGACTTCAGTATTCCATTATACTTTCATTCCACCTTTCCCCTCCAAGCAGTGCAGATCCTCTAGAGGATGCTGGTCAGCAGACCATGAAGATGCTCAGCAGGCTGGACCATCTCTGCTATGAAAACAGGATGAGAGAGTTAGGCTTGTTGCACCTGCAGAAGAGAAGGCTCCAGGGAGAATATATAGCATCTTCCAGTATCTAAAACGACCTACAGGTAGGCTGGAGAGGTACTTACTATGAGGATGTGTAGTGATAGGACAAGGGGTAATGACTTTGAATTGAAAGGGTTAAGAGCAGGTTCAATCGAAACGGTTAGAGTAAGGTTTAGGTTAGATACTGGGAAGAAATTCTTTTCTGTGAGGATGGTGAAGAATTGGAACAGGTTGCCGAGAGAAGCTGGGGATGTCCCAGCCCTGTGAGTTTTCAAGACCAGGTTGGATGGGGCTTGCAGCAAGGTGCTCTAGTGAAACACGCACACACCCTGGTGGCAGGGGGTTGGCACTAGATGATCTTTAAGGTCTCTTCCAATGCAAACCATTCTATGGATTCTTTAAATTCACATGAGTAGGGCAGATGTCTTAGTGGGAGTGTTGATTTTTCCTGGAAAGCAGAGCTGGAGTTGTGACTGTACTGCATTATTAACTATGATTATGGGCAGGGAAACATCCTTTCTGCCAGGAAACAGAAGTCTTAAAATGTAGAAGAATACTCTTGTAATGTCCTTCCTCCTGAAGAAGATGAGATGCAAAAAAAGTAAAAAATACTTCCTTCTGTACCTGTGGGTATTATCTGTAGTTACTGTGAAGGAGAATGGTGTCAGTGCATGAAAGATCTCATAATTAAAGTTGATGTTTTGGGGTTGTTATGGTGCTACTTCTTTCTCCTGAGCTTCTGGGAGAGAGAGGATGTTAGGAAACACTCCCAGAATCACAATATTAACAGCAGCTTTTGCTTACAGCTGCTGTTTTCTCTCCTGGTGGTTTATGATACGGAGATGTTCTTCACCTTGTTTTTAATGTGACAAGGGGCATGATACATAACCAAGTTATTAGTTCTCATCAGTCTTTTCCAGCACTCTTTGAACAATAAACTTTACTTCAGTGAATGACTGTCAAACTTAAAGTTGTTTTCAAATGACTACTAAATCATTGAATTGCAATGATACAATTAAAAGGAATATAAATCTGCAGATTGTGCGGGCTGTCACTGATACAGGATTTGGAGGGACCTTTTGAGAGCCTTTTTCCGAACAGTAGAAATCCCTGACTTCCTAAATCAACACTTCTGTTTGCCTGCGTAGTATTACTGTATCAGTTAGAGTGCCTTGGCCATTTGGGGTTTGAATTTGTTGTCAGAGGGGCCTACAAGGGGGATTAAAAGTACATTACCAAGAAAAATTGATTTTTGCCTTTCTTTATATCCAACTTTCTTTAATATATAGTTTTAATTAATCAAATATTAATTTATTGGCAAGTTGAAAATATAGATCTGAGATGGTTTTGAAATATAAAATTGATCTGTGCTTGGTCTGAATGCTACTAGATGTGTCCCAAACAAGAAATAAACCCACAGCTATTACAAGGAGATTCCTGATCCCAGAGAAGTGCCGCAGAATAAGTTGTGTGATTTAGGTTTGTTTCTCAAGTTCTATCAAACATAATTTCCAGAAGTAGTCTGCAATTTTAAAGAAGTAAAAAAGATTAGAATGACACGTTAGTTTCAGTTGCTTGATTCATGGATTTTGGCTTTTAAGCTTTGCCATGTTTTGAGTAATAAAGTTATACAGGGGTTGTGTGATATTAATACTTTCCCCTTCCTTTCCCCCCTTTTTTTCCTACTATCGTCATGTTTTGTCACTGTCATCTCTCTTCAAGTGTAGATTTATTTTTCATTCAAACTGTTGTTTTCATTGGCAGGAGCTACAAGCAAGTCTGTGAAATTATGTAATGTCTGAAAAGTTATGTTCATGATTAATTAGCCTATCATGAAACTATTTTGGTGTGTGTGGAATAACTAGATCATATTTTTTTTATTTATTTGGCAGGGTAGAAGGCACTCTGGTCAGATCAAGTAACTTCAGAGTGCTTTGTATTAACTATACATTACCTGTTTACATTTGGAACATGAAATGCATGTCTTTTTTATTGGTCACTTAATGTGAACCTCATATTTTTCTTTTAAGGAAACTAGCTTGGGCTGCAGGTATTCCTTTTTTCCCAAATTGTAAAATTTATAGTTGTTTGCTTAAAGCTAAGCACCCTTTAAATGGCATACTCAAAGAAAAATTTGCCAGAAGTTAAAAAATAAGGTAACGATATGTTATTTCTGAACTGTATGGACAGGAGTGGCACAGCTCTCATGGCAGTGGAGTCAAGACCTCAAGCAGAATTTGAAGTCTGGAGGGAACTTTCTTTATTATTTATGCTGCAGGGCTTTTTCTTTGCTTCCTGCCATCCAAAAATAAAAAAAAGGTATCCCGGTGGAGTTAGGTTATAATCTGAAAATTCAAAGGCATGGGTGTTGAACCTTTCATATGTTGGTTTATTTATTAAGAGAGAAAAGGCCTCTTCTGTGGGTTGGGCTATAGAGAGGTTTTAATAGCCTATTATTGAGGTGATCATGTTTTAAACAAGTGGTTTTCAAAACTTTTTCAGTCCTCTTTGAAACTTCTGATTTGCATCACTGAAGTGCTTTGTCACAGATCCTTGCTTTTTGCAAATTCGAAGGAGATACTGTGCCCATCCTAAATGTAGTTACTCATTTAAACTAGCTTTGCAGTTAAAGAACACCATGTATTATTTTCTGTTTTCACTAAGTTGATGACATTCTTTCTTATGGTGTAAATGTAAATGCTTAGTTGTAAGCATTTTAGATACTGGAAAGGTAAGGCACCAACAGACGAGAGTTGTAAATAACAATTTTATTTAGACTGTTAGGAAACAGTGGTACAGTCAATCTTCTGGTTGTGTGTCAGGATCTGCCATCTACCTGGTACTTCAGACTGGTTAAGAGAGGTCCTTTTCTCATATTAGCCTATATGGGGATCTGAAATATGGGAGTCTGAAATATGATGTGTAGGGATCAGAATTGCGGGCTTCTTTGCAAAATACAACAGATTTTTGTTGTATTTATCTGCTGGTGCTGAAACAGCTGAATAGTGCATGCACAAAGTGAAAAAGTGAAATATAGAAGTGAGTTGTTTGCTTGTCTCTTGGTCTTACAGGCTAATCCAGTCCTAAAGACTTTTCAGTGAGTTATACAGAGTAGCCCTTGTCATGCTGCTTGTCCATTTCCATTGAGATACTGTATTTTCTCCTGTATGTGAAAGAAGAGGCAAGGGGAAAATCATTGCACAGAAAATTTTGTCGTAAAGTGGATTCCTGCAGTATGTTTTAATGAGTTTATCATTGTGTCTTGTCCCAGCCGTGCTCCGCACTCATTTGGAATTAGATCAAAAAGCGGTTTTGCAGTTCCACTGCACAAGAAAATTTACAGTGGGAGTAGTTTGAGTATTACTAGTGAGAGTTTTACTTTAATGGCCAGGCCCTTAACTGTGGGTGATGCTGTAGGTACAGGTTATTTCATTGGTTAGTTCTTTTACTGGATGGAAATGAGCAGGAACCGCTTCCTGTCAGAGTTGAAAGGAGGTTGGTTCTAAAAGACTTCAATTTCAAACTTGGATTTGGTCCAAGAGTGCTGTTAGATGGATTTGCTAAGTGATGATTTCTTAATTGATTCTTTACTTTGGTTTTACCTTTCTGTTGAAGTTGCTTATCACCTTCTGTAGGCTATCAGCAGTCCAGTTGCCATTTTTGAAGCAGACCATAACTACCTTTGAAGCACTGTTTAAAAATCCCTCACAAAATTATAGTGAACAAGCTGCTGACTTAATGAACTTTGTTATGACCCTTCTCCTGTCCTTTTTTGTGTCCTTTTGCACAAATGCTGATGCTAGAATTCATATGTTTTCCTTGAGTAGCATGGCAATTTATTATCATTGGTAGGACAGAGAATGGCCTCATGGGCTTCATAGATTTTAATACTTGGAAATAGTGTAGAAGATAAATTGAAACCAAGGCTGGAGAGGCTCGCTGGATTTGTTTCTAAAAGCCACGCGATACAAGTTGCTGCAATAATTTTTTTTAATTCCCCCTCCTCCTCCCCGGTCACCCAGCTTAAATGTAATACTTAAGGCAAATTTTAAGCCTCTTTCCTTCAAGAGACTTTCATTTAATTTTATATAATAGTCCTACTTGAAAGCCTAAGAAAAACTGGTCTTCTGTGAAATGTTTACTGGCTTTGTTCTGAGCTGTCTGAGCTCTGGTTTACATCACATGGCTAGTTAGCAGTGCTTTATTATATTCTAAGGGAGATTATTTTTTAAATGACCTACAATGATCTGGATTTTTAATTACGAAATAACTTTTTGATTTGGGGGGCTGTAATTTCTTGACAGTATGTCACTACTGAACATGATTTATACAAATAAAGAAGCAGAGACTGACAAAGCAATCTGTTTCATTTGTTGGAAGTGCTAGCCTCTTAAATAACTCCTTGGGGTATAGGGCTACCGTGCCTATTCACCTTTATTATCCTCTGCCATGGATTTCAGCACACGATCAAGAGAAAAACTGCTACTCTCCCAAGTCTTGTATGAAATGCACTGTATGTATTTTACAGAGCTGGCAGATTTTCAATGGCTTTGTGTCTTGGGCAATGGCTTGTAAAGGTAAATGCCTGCGAGTGATTTCAGTGTCTTGGCTGTTGAATAAACTGCTTTTCTTCTCCCAAGAATAAAGTTCAGTTCCTGTCAGGGGGAAAAAAAATGAAGCTGTTAGCATTTAATCAGCTGTTTGTCCAGCATTTTCTTGCCTCAGAAAGGAGACCAGGAATTACTTCACGTTTAAATGAATAAATAGATAAGTAGATTTTCATTACTTGTATTACTCTGTAGCTCATCTGGCAGAGAAGTATCTTAGTGCTGGTGTTTTTTAGTAGATAGAAACCAGTGACTAAAAAACAAAAATAGCCAAGCTGCTGCCACTTGTTGCCTGTAAGAATATGAGCTTAGCCATGTTATTTTTCTGCTACTTGGGCCTTGGTAAGAGAAGTGGCTGTGTTATTTACAGTGACATAATTTATACTGCATTTGCTCTTGAAATAATTGATCAGAAAGGATGTCAAGTTATATGCATGAATTAAAATTAAATACTTTTTAAACAAAATCAAAAAGGCACACAACATAAACAAAAGTGCTCTCTATTTAAAGTTTCTATTTCCTAACCATATCAGCAGAAGAAATCTAAAGAAATCTGTTTGTCTCGTAATCCCATATCATGTTCTGGAGTTTGTGGCCGTAATAATTTTGCTTTGGTCCTAATATTTTTCCATTCCCTAATATTTTATCCTATATGAGGCAACTAGGCACGATATGTCTTGACTTTGTGCTGAAATTCACCACCTTCGTCTTAGAGTAGAACAGGGCTCTGCTTGTTTTAGTTTGAATTGTATTTCAGACAGTAGCCCAGTTTCAAAAAGCCCTGCTTCTGCATTTAGTATACTGCTATTCAAATCTAGATTGTGCTGACAGTAAATTTGCCCCAAAGAGTAAACTAGATAAAATATGCATATGATCAATTTAATATGCAATTAAACATTTTCCCTGAGCAATTAGCATCAAGACAACTAATAATTATCCTGTGCCACGCTGCAAACATTATACGCATTTATGTAGGATGACTTTGGTAATAAGTTATGGATAAAAATATGCATATATACAAACATCTGAGTAAACATAATATCATAGCAATGAAGCATGTGCTTTTCATACTGGAGTTTATTTAATCTGCTTAAAAACAATGCATTTCCCCAAAGAATGTAAAAATTGAAGTGGCCATGGGATCGTGGTCTGTGAATTGCGCTACAGCTTACCTTGTGGTTACGTGTGTCACCTGCTTCATTCTAGTTGCAGTACAGTAAAAGATAAAACTTGGAGTTGGAAAATGCAATCCCATTTGAACAACTGTATAGACATGTGACAAAAACCAGTGGATACCATATTTGGAAGTCTCCTAATCATATGAAGAAACTGAGATAAAGAAGACATTGTAGAAATTAGCAAGTGATGAGCAGGACTGTAGAAAGCTAGCTACATAATGCACTTTACCTCTGAATGAATACCTAGAAGTGTACTTGAAGGTGAGACTTGAAGGACATCATTTTTATTATAAAAAATGCATGGCAGGTAACAAATGTGTGATGCTCTTAAGACATCTAGATGGATTTAAGGAATTGAGTTTTGAGGGAGTTGGGAAGAGTAAAAACTCACTACGTTGGAGAAGAGAAATCTAACCTACATGAAATTAAAAGGTGTTACTTGGAAGATGGGGCATTCTTTGACTAATGATAGGTATGTAAGGAGTAATTTATGGATAATCTGCTTGGCTGGATCTGCAGCAGTGATTTCACTTTGGTCTGTGGGAGTCAGTGGGCTACTTGGAGAGGGAATGAAGAAAAGCAAGCCTGTTGTTGGTACATATGAGGTTGTTTCATGTCCCAGATTGAAGAGTGTAATTTAACAAACGCAGACATTGAAGCAAAAAAGTCTTTTAGCCGGAAACTGGACATTAAGATGTTTAGATTTTGAACCTGTTGCTGGTCTCATAGTAGGCAAGTAAGGGAGCAGAAAGGATGTATAAAGGAATGAAAAAATGTTGCAGCCCCTAAAATTTTAGGTGTTGCTGAAATATCTCTTCAGATAAGTCTGAAGACAAAAGTTTTCTATGTCTTAGGTGTCAAGAAAATGGAACTGAGTTATCTTTATATATAAAAAGTCTAACTTAGAATTGCATTTTGAATTAATTTCCTGAGGGTACCTTGCAGAAGGTGAAAAAAAGGGGTCAAACCCAATTGTAGTTAAATGTGGAACTGCCTACATGCAGTACCGATGTTGCATGGTCTGTTCAGTTTCATCTGTTTGATAGAGACAACTTAGATGTGTATTCCCGAAGGAACTATATTGCCACAGGTATTAATAACATAGCTGAAAAGTGTTAAAATAACTTTTTTCCCTTGGTCTGTTCGCTTCAAAAGCATTGAAGATAGACTTTCAGGAAGTGTGAAGACTGCTTGGCCCGAGGTTATATTTACACAATGTAGGTAGTGGTCATCAGAATTACAGGAGGATGCAAATAGAAAACTGCAGTGTATATAGGATGTATTTACAGCTTGAGCTGTTGTTAACTCAGTAAGCAAAGGTACTCGTAATGGCAGATTCTGTAGCTGGGCTCTAATTTCAGTGTGGAGAATGCGTAAGAGGGAGCTTAAGGATTGCCTTCTTCATAGCCCAGTTATAATTAATAGCCTTGGCTACAGAACTTTTTATTATTTAAAAACACTCTTACTATTACAATGGAAAGGTGAATAAACTTTTAAATTGTTTAGTCCTGGGTGCAGGACCAAAGCAGGAAACCTGCAAATTAAAGAACAAATTACTTCCCATTCAGGAAGGGAAAGCTTGCTTTCTTCTGTAGTGCTACCGCAGTGTGCTGTTATTGACTAGGGCAGAGTTCTATTTTCTTTATAGTAGCTATTATAGGATGATATTTTGGGTTTGTGCCGGAAATGGTGTTGGTAATGCAGGGATAGTTTTGGTTATTGCTGAGCAGTGCTCACACAGAGTCAAGGCATCTTCTGCTTCTCACGCGTCCCCACCAGTGAGGAGGCTGGAGGTGCACAAGAATCTTAGGGGATATCTAGGCAGTAAAGCTGATCCCAGCTGACCAAAGAGATGTTCTATACCATAGAATGTTATGCTCAGTGTGTAAAGTGGGAGCAAGATGAAGGCAGTGGGGTACACCAGCACCGGGTGATGGTGTTTGCCTTACCAAGTAACCATTACATGTGAAGGGCCCCCGCTCTCCTGGTGATGGCTGAACACCTGCCTGTCCATGGGCACTGGTGCATGAATTCCTTGGTATGCTTTGCTTGTGTATGTGGCTTTTGCTTTGGCTATTAAACTGTCTTTATCTCAACCCGTGAGTTTTCCGCTTCTACTCTTCTGATTCCCTCCCCCATCCCCATGCGGGAGTAAATGAGTGAGCAGCTGTGTGGATCTTAGTTGCCAGCTGGGGTTAAACCGTGGCTCCTAGAAATTAAGGCAAGATCACAGAAGGGATACAATTTAAATAAGTATCAGAGATTGTTGATGTAAACAGTAGCAGGGCCTACACATATCCAAGGGTTGTTTTTAGATCGACTTCAGTAGCCCTGTGTGTGTCTATTGAATTTGGACTATAGTTGGAAAGCCTTCCTTCTGTAAGTGTAGAGGCTTTATATTCATTCTATTGAAAATGAAAGCTGAGCCTCCAGAGGACCAGGAGACTTGGCTGTATTTTTGAGCTGCTGCTTTGCACCTTTCTCTAGATGTCTTCTGTGCTTGCTTTGGGTGGTGGTTTTTCAACAGAAAGTGGAATTTTAAAATTTTCAGTGGATATAAACTACAAACAAAGCATGAATGCAGGTTGGCTTATGTGCAGCTAATTAAGTCTAAGCTAATCTAGTATTACTATTGCAGTTAGATGGCTTTGGGGTGTGTAAATCCAGGAGGACATGAAGGGTTTTAAATTTACTCTTTTTGCATAATTCTAGGTATCTCTGATGGTTACCTTGTATATCACAATGCCCTTAGAGACATATCCTTTCAAAGTACAGGAGGGAGATGTGAGCAGAGAAAGCCACAAAGCTGCTGTGTAGTAAGGAAGTGAGTTTTATACCAAAAAAAAGCACACAAACCTGCATTCTAGCAGTGATGATAATCTTTGGGGGGAAGAGGAGACGTTTCAGACTGTAGCTTTTCCTCAATACACACCATTTATGCAGTTAATTGACTTAAAGGTGTAATAAAGAAAGTTCACATGCTGGTCAGTCCTCGCTTTTTGGCACTGCCGTTGTACTGGCTTCTGCTTTGTACTCTTTGAATGCCTAGCTGCTACATTAAGGTTTGTAGCAGGTGTAAAGTTTCCACACTTCTGCCTGTCAGGATGTGTTTGCCATCATTTGAGTTAGCGTGTACTGTTTACCATGCTTTGTGGGCCTGTAGGACTAACATGGGAGCTACTGGATAGTTACCAAGTTGTTTTAAAAATTTGGAGTTTAGTTTAACTTGCAGTAAGTAGTTCCTGAAACATGATGATTTTTTTTTTTTCAGGTGTGGGAAGTAAAGTGTCTTTTGCGCATACAGAATGGATACAGGAAAGGGATTGCAGCTGAAAGTACTCACAGTACCTTGTCTTGCCTGTGACGAAGAGTAGCTGCTTCAGTAGCTGAGACAGAAATCAGTACCTGTCACTGATGAAGCTTTTGCTTTTCAATATTAATACTTTAAAAAACAGTATTTAGAGATGCTACCGGTGGTATTTCTTGTTCAAAGAGTTCTTTTTTTCCAAACCATGGTAAAAACAAAAAAGAAAAAAAACTGGAGTGCAGATAGCCCTTGAAGGTACTTTGTGAAAATGTAGGTATTCTGAGAAAGCCAGCTGGCTGCTTCTGTCCTTCCTAGGGCTGTAAATAGGCTGGGACCAGGACAGTGGATCTGTATTGAAGGTCATGGCAGCTTCACTGTTCAGTAAAATTTGCCCCTCTATCCTGTTAACCCTGTAATTACTTACATGCTGTGTCTATTAGGATAACAGAGATCTAATGTTTGGGTATCATTTATAAGGATGTGTTTTCCAGCAGGTTGTCAGATGATGTTGAGGTGGTTCTGAAAAGGCATGGGGAGGCAGTTGCAAATATGAATAGTTGAGGTTTTTGGTTTACTAGTCAAATTTCTTGGGGGCATGGGCGAAACTTTTAATTTCTTTTAATGTGTGTATAACACTTAATGAGACTAGCACTGAAGACCATAATTGTGTGTACAGAGCTAATGCCTAACAGTTTTCAGACAATCTGTTTAAAACCTCAGAGTGCTATAGTAATGCAAATAGGAATCTTCTTGCTTTGAGTGGGGTTTATAGCTTTAGGTAACTTTGTGTACTCAAAACTAAAGTAAAATAAAACTTTTCAGGACCTAAAGTGACTTCTCTGGGGGTGGGATGTTAGAACATGCTAAATGCTTTGAAAATTTCATGGTAACTATAAATATAATCAAATAAGCGCATAAATTCTACAGGCACAGAAACTACATTGGAAAAAAAATGGTTACTTTGGGCTGTAGTTCTGAGGCAAGTTCTGGCATAAGGTAACAGAAGTCCAGCTGAATTTTTACCAAGGATTGGTTTTGTGCGGTGGTAAAGCCTATTAGTTTCTCAGAATAGATAGCTGTGAGTCATTAAAATAAACAAAATAATTTACCAGTTGCATAGATGACTTCTAAGTCTTTGCTTAAACATGGAAACTGCGCTAGTTTAACTAATGCTAACACTATGTTGTTATTTCTGAGTTAGTGATGATATGAAAAGTGTCCTTCCCCGTGGCAGGGCAGTTGGAATTAGATTTTTGTCCTTTCTAACCCAAACCATTCTATGATTCTTTATTTTTTGTGGGCCAGTCAGAATGCAGAATATGTAAAGACTGCGAGCAGTAAGGATAGCGAGTCCTTAATGTTTCACAATGTGTAAACTATGTCAAATAGTTAAAATACTTTGGGGTTTTTTGGTGGCTTTGGGGTGGTTTTTTTCAGTTGGATCAATTACAAAACACTTACTGAAGGCACTAAACCAATATATTTTAGTTTTAGTCTTTATCTGTAGTACAAACTTTTATTAAATGTGGTTTTTATTCTTGTGTTCTTTAGTGACTGAAATAATGAAGATATAAACAAAATTTTGTGTACACACATTCTTATATTTTAAGTGAAAACTGTTTCAAGTGTCAGAGTAATCACAATTATTATTTAGAATAATTTCGAAATGATAAATGTTGTGAAAATAGGTTTTGGTGGTGTGTTTTGGTGGTACCATATTGTGATACAGTACATGATTTTAACACTATTTAGAGGATTGATGGACTGCAGTGGTTGTATATGTGATGTTTTAAGGGATTGATTGACTATGGCAGTTGGATGTGTGATGCTTAAATAAGTATGGTTCAATTTCTACTTGGAAAGTAAAATAAAAACCCAAACTGTTTACAGGTGCTGAGTTGATGGTCTCTTACTGCTCCATGGTGTGTATGTATTTATTTTTTTAAAATCCAATTGCCTGACTGCTCTTTGTGAAGCTTCAGTTTCTGAATGCATGTTGGCATTAGGGATGAGTTTTCTGTAAATTTGCTCTTACTGTGATTGGCAATACAGTTATTAGCACAAGGCAGTCTTTTAAATTTGAATGTTCAGTTTCTAGTAACCTAGCAAACTAAACTGTTTTGGAAGTTGTCATTTACCTTGTTCACAAAATTAAAGGGATGAAAAATTCTTCTCAGCTTATTAGTTGTGTTGAAGCAATAATATGTTACTAGGCAAGAGTTATTCAGACCACCCTTGTGTGACAGAGCAGATACCATACTCCTAAAGCTTTTGTAATGCAAATATTAATACTAAATACTAACACAAAAAATATTACTGGTTCATCTGGTACAAAATACTGTGGTGTTGAATAACTAACTGTACTCCTTCCTGTTAGAGATGAAATGGAATTAACCTTCCTGAAGACTAATCATTGTTTTTCAAAAGATAATGATATGTGATGGCTATGTTTTAGAAGATAAACTACTGATTAGAAAAAGAGATTAATTTCTCTTGGAGTTCTCTTTGATTAAGATAGGAGGTGCATTGCTGTTTGGACTACATTCTGCTACTGTAAAAAAACCGGCTTAAAAAACGCACCAGCCCCCCCAAATTAACCCCAAGCCCCCTTAGTTTATGCTAAGTGAGGCAGTTGTGAGCCAGAACTGATACTATCAGTATGAATTCAGGTTTGCTTCGACTGTGCAAGCTAAAGCAAATTGAAATGATGTCTTTGTTTACTGTGCTGACAACAGTGTGTGTGTGTGTATTCTTTCAGTAGTTGAGAGATCAGACCCTGTAATACAGTTATTAATGTAAATGGTTTCAAAGAATATACTGGAGCCTGTAAGTTTCTTGGAAACTTGTATATGAAGTGATAGGATTTGCAAGCTCTTTGTGATTAGTTTTGGTATGGGAACATCAGTCTTTGTAGCCCTGAACTGCCAACAACCTTTGTCCTTTATTTTACCTTCAGTAAAAAAAAAAAAAGGAGGGGTGGGGGCATGTTTGAAATAGGGAAGTAAATGAATGTTGGCTAATGGCCATGTCTTTTCCTAGAGCAAAAAAAAAAATATCTTGGAAAGATAGATGAGATTGTGGACCTGGATTTGAATGATATGTGAAGCTTTGTAAATTATTTATCAGAGCAAGCCTTTTTGAAATGGCTAAAGCGCAGTTATATTGAAGGGAAAGAGAATGGTAGGGTTGCCAAGAGGAGCTTTTTACTGGATTCCACTAAAAGAATAATCTTTCTTTTAAAATTATCTGTATTAAACTTTAAGTAGCAATTAAGAAATGTCCACACAATGATGCAAATTCTGTTTGAATAGCTCTGGACCCTTTTTCTGCTGCTGATTATTGGCATAGTTTCTGTATTTTGGGTTTTTTGTTAATATCATTTTGTTCCAGTGACATATCTGATAAAAGCAAAATGATGGGAAAGATCTGTTGAATTACTATATCTGACTGGCAAGAATAGTAACGAGATTTCTTCTTTTTAAAATTTTTTTTAATTTTATTTTTATGTGGTTTTTAACAAGTGAAAAGTCCTGCAAGTAATTGGTATAACCCTTCCCATGTATAGAACAACTGATCTCATTCAATGTCATCCTGATAAAACTGACAACATCAATAATGGGTTTTTTGAAACATGACCATTTTCGAAAGCTGTCTGTTTCATAACTTAAAACATTTTTTTTTAATCCAAGTAGCAATTTCATATTTCAGCTAACTATATAATCCATAATGGAGACCTTAGTAAGACAAAAGACTGCAGATGATGTTTGTTCTTATTGGTTATAAGAAGGTAATAGCAGTTCCCTTTTGTAGATGATGGAAGAGAACACACATCTCCTTACTTACGAAAAGTTCAGCTCTGTTTATTTTTATCTATATTCTTTGGGGTATACAAGTATGTCAGTATTTCAGTAATTGGATTGTGAAGAGTTTGAACAGTGAGCAGACCTTCTGAGGACTAAGTTTTCAGAAAAAAGTATGGTGCTTTGGGGTATGTTTATATGGAAGTATGTTTATACGTGTGCTCCTCTTCTATGGCTAGGACAAATTTACCTTCCTGGTGTCGGTATTCTTTGTGCTGCTTGACTTAAAATGATCATAAAGCTTAGTAACTTAAAAGTAGTTTCAATGTTTCTGTGTTCTGTTCTGTTGAGATATATGGGCACATCACCACGGAACTGATTCTTTCACAAGAATACCCTTAAAAACAAGCATTCCCCACTTCCTAGATCTGTAATGGAATACAGATTTATAGGTCAAGTGAAGATAGCCTGCCAGCTTTCAAAGTGTTGTAGCATAAAGAGGAAATCTAAAATGAAGGTAAAGCAAATAAATGATTGCTTTGATATGTTAAACTAACAATATTGCCTACCTGAATCTGGAAACTACAAATTTGCAAAAGAAACCATTTTGATCTGAGTTTTTGTGATACTCTCTGCTAGAAGCCAGTCTGAGAAGGTACTGTGTTATTTGAGTATCTCATTTGGGAGAAATAGTTGCATATAATTTCATTTATTACAGACCTGTTCGCAGATACTTCCGTGTAGTCATTATTACATAAATATTTTGGATGTTGCAGGTTAGTGTTTTCATTAAAGCTATAAAATATAATGCAGAAACTATATAATAGATATTTAATCTCTGATAGTTTGTCATGTAATTGATAAGGAAGATGGGAAGTAAATTTGTATCAATTCTGAAGTAATTCTCTGAAAAGTTCTGTGTATTGCTTCCAGATATTGAAAGATTTGCATGTTTTTTTATTATGATTGTGTATCAAAGCTGATGGGACTCATCAGACTGGCATGGGTAACTTTTGATCTGTTAAACTCTGTGCTTTTACCCTAAAATGGTAGTTTCAGAGGGAGGTATGAGTAGTATTGAATTTCCAAGTAATAAAATATGTCTTGAATTTGAGAGGTTTTAGTAAGTTTGTTTTCTTGTGTAAAGGAACTATGTTCATCTGTAATAAAGACTAGTTTACATCTTGATCTTTGAGCACTGTTACATTTGAAGAACAAGTGATTGTGTTCTGCAGTTGCAATTGTGTGTGCAAGAATAGTGTCCCAAGTTCTAATTTTTCCTTGTTTTTGTTAACACTACTCTTGTATTGGAGATGTTTACATGGATTAATACACAGGGTGGCTTATTATGGGCTAACTCGTAGTTTATTAAATATGTTAAGATAAAAATTTCATAACAGAGTTAGTAAAGTGGACCTTGCCTTGGCAATTAATATGTGGTACAGCAAAATATCAGGTAAAAGCCATGGAGGCTGGTGGGTTTTGGTTTGGGTTTTTTTTGTTAGCTAACTGTCTGTTTATTTTTAAATCTAGCCACGAGCTGATCCCATCCCGATATGTAGCTTTTGCTTGGGAACGAAAGAATCAAATCGTGAAAAAAAACCAGAAGAGCTCTTGTCTTGTGCAGATTGTGGCAGCAGTGGTAAGTTGGCCAAATTTACAAATACTAGAAATGTTTGTTTTACTATGTCTTTTAAAAAATATTTTAAACTTGTGAACCTTATCATCTCTTTGAACAAACATAGATCAAGAACTGAAACCAGGAGAGAGCAAGAGTTTGTTGTTTTTCTTGGTTTTGTTTGTTGGTTTGGTTTTTGTTTGTTTCTTTTTAAACTAGAATTTTGTCATCTGTATAATTAGAATAATTACAAGTGAGAGGTGTAAATTCATCTTTATGTCAAAGTATAGATCTGCTGAGTAAATTAAGAGGAGGAAACCACACTTGTACAATACAAGAATTCAGTTATTGTTTGGGATCTGTGTTGGCTCTGAAAACTCAGTTTTGCATTGTGACATCAAATGGTGAGCAAGAATTTTGCTTGCACAGATTTGCAGCATTTCAGAAGCTGAGGAATAATCATAGTAATAAAGACTGTGTAGCAGTCGTTTGCTGCTGCATATCTTGTGTATCCAGTTCATTTTTAAATAAAATTTTTCTGTTACTCAGGAGGGAATTTGAGTAATATTTCAGATAAAATACCGCGTCAGGTGGGCAACCTGTTACTTGTCAGGCACAAGATAATGACGCTACTGATTGCGTCTACCTTGCTCCTGTGCGTTGCAGCAGCTCTCGCAGACTCTGTGGCTGTTCTCAATGCAGGTGCTTCTCTTCTCTGTGGTGACCAGTGATGGGGCCCAAGGGAATAGCCTGAACTTGTGTCGGGGGAGGTTTAGAAAAAGATTCTTCACTCAGGGGGTGGTTGGGCACTGCAACAGGCTCCCCAGAGAAGCGGTCACTGCACCAAGGCTGACAGAGCTCAAGAAGCGTTTGGACAACGCTCTCATGCATGTGGTGTGACTCTTGGGAGTGCCCTGTGCAGGGCCAGGAGTTGGACTCGATGATCATTGTGGGTCCCTTCCAGCTCTGGATATTCTGTGGTTCTGTGAATCTGGAGTCCAAGAGTATCATCATTTTATGGGTATGCTGAAGGTAGCTATGGCAGTACCCAGGACAGACTACATCAGTACTTGAGTAAAAACAACACAGTAGGGATAAAAACATGTTTTTAGTTAATCAGGATATGTTACTGATTGTCTGCTTCTCAATCTGTCACCCTGATAGTTACTTTGTATTTTAACCAGTGTATTTTTTAGTATATTTTAGCCAATTATTACTCTCTGAAATAAGAAAATGACTCTTTTAACCCAGTATGCAACAGCAAACCCCATAAATTTTAAATTGTCTTCCTTTAGTTATGTATAGGTTTCCTCTATTTTCAAATCTGTTTTCTGATATTTGGAAAATGAATAGGGTTTATGCTTGGTTAGACTCTGGTGCACAGAGTTTATGTTAATCAGGTGAGCTTAGATATCAGCTACTCTTCTGTTATGTCGTAATTCCCTGGTGGGTCTTAAGACACTTTAGAACTGGAAGTCTTGACTTTCATGGATCAGCTTCTATTTGAATTAACACCGATACATTCTCTCTGCCTCATTAAGACTAAATTATCTTTAATTAGGTCCTCAGATGTATTAGATATAAGGAGTGAAATGTTGAGACTGCCAATCAGTTTGCTGGATGGTTAAACTTTAGCTACTGATGCCTAACTAAAATAAAAACCAATTTCAGTGCAATTTATAAATAACAAAACTTCACTCAAGTGGAGTTTTATTGTAATTGGATTTGTAATTTTGCACATTGCAGTGTATCTCAAAGCTGGTCTTGCTGTCTAACAAATAGAAAAGAAATTGCATGTAGTGCACAGCAAGCAAATTGTTCAGTTGATCAGAGATTAAATTGCAGTGCCCACTACTGGCATGTCTGTTTTCCCTTTTTGTTTTTGTGTCAAGTTGCTTTTGTCTTTTCAGGTAGTGCTTCTGCATTCTGAAAGCAGAAACTAGCTGGCTAATTGCATATTTTTGTGGTATTTGGGAGGATAAAGTATTTGGGTAGTAGAAATGAAATGCACTGCTATGTCAGTTGGCACAGATGATTTTCTCAAGAAGTAAGATGAGGGATGTCAGATGTGGGAAAACAAATTCTATTACAAAAGCAGACACAGTTCCTCTCGATTTTGGTTGGGTTTTGTGTTGATTTTTTTGTTTTTCCTCTCCTGCTTTTTCCCTATCTCTTGATTTTGGAAAATCAATATACTCGAGAACTGGAATTGAATTCTACTTCTATTTTTCCGAACAAGATGTGCAGAAGCAATTAAAGAGCTGCTGCTGACAGACTTTCATAAGGGTTTGAAGCTGTAGAATGAGGAAGAAAAAGATTGAGTGACTGGAGAATTAAAGGAAATATTTTTTTAAAGGGAGAAAAACAGCTAGAAGTAGAATTCCTATGGGTACTCTCCTTTCAAATTGTGTGTTGTCCTGAGGAGGCAAGAGGGTTACTGGCCAAAGATGGGTAGAGGAGGCTGGAGAGCAGAGCAACAGAGACACTGGACTTAGGTCAAAAGGAATAGGGCAGAAAATGTTTGGAAAGAACTGGGCAGAGATCACTTTCTAAATGAGATTTAGGGTATGCTTTAGTAATAATGGAGTATAGAAATTGTCTTAATTATTGCTGTCTGTATAAGGATGTTGGCCTAGCTGGATAAAATGAACTGCTAAGAAATCTGCAGGTGGAAAAAACTTGTACATCTCCAAGACAGGTGCACTGACCATCTCTGCTCATAGCTAGTCTCCCTAAATAACAATAACACTTTCTACCTAAAAGATTATCAAACGCAAATCAAGGGGTTTTTTTGGTGAATTATCTTACACAGTAGTTCCCAGCATTTGTGTTAAAAATAACTGGAGATATTAGCATAACTAATTTAGCACTGTGTTAAATTGTAGCCACTGATCTAAAGCTTGTTCTTTGAAAAGACTAGTTATTTTGTCAAATCCTTTAATGAATAAACAAGGCTCAGCTTTGTGAGGAAGACACAAAAGTGGGTGGGTTAAAGAAATTGCCTTCAGTCACAAAGGAATGAGACCTTCACTTTTAACTTCCTGATCTCGCCTAGTTCTGCTACGTCAGTGTATCACAAATCTTAACTGTTTCTAACACGGATGAACGAATTTTAAAGTGTTTCATTTTAAAGTAGGCCTGTATGTATTCCTGGTGGAATTTTCCGGCTTTCAAAGGTCTAAATTTCCAGTAATCTTGTAAACTTGTTTGATACATTAAAATGTTGATGGTGCTGAGTTTTAAAAGAAAGTCACGTGGTGGAACCAGGAGAAATTACCAGTTTAAACACTTCAAACTGGTGTTGAAAACCTCTTGGAGGTTTATCAGCTTCTGGATATGGAGAAGATAGTATGTTTTTAATTTCAGTTTAGATTATTTAGAGCTGAAATACTGCAAATTTGGAAGCCCAAAACATGCTTTCCATCGACTCTCAAATTTAAAAAAAAACTAGCTGCAAAATCAGTGAAGGGCACAGTAACTTCAACTGACTATGGAAATCTGTTAAACTACAAAATCTGTGTAAGTGCTATGACTGTAGTTACACAGAGTTCCATTGAAAATTGAAACTTGCTGGTTACCACTTAATATCTGGTAGGCATTACCTTATACATGTTATATTTGCACTGCGTCAATTTGTGTCTAAATGAATAGTTTAAGTATTATCAGCTACTAAAGGACAATACCATATGGTATTTTGAAATCTAAAAGTTTCTGGGCTGTCTCTGCTAGTGCATACCTAGAAAAGACAGTGAAAAGCCATGGCAGATACATAGTGATGGTTCCCATGTGCACCCTTCCAGCTTCTAGTTACTTGTGGCTCAAGGATTTGGAATTGCAGACAGAATCTTCATGTTTAATACCAGTGGAATTTTCTTCTTGAATTTTTGTCTGATAATAAAATCTAGCACTTAAAGAAATGTATTAAGCTGTGTAATTGCTTGAATGAGAAATGTTCCATTGGTAGATAAGAAATATAAAGTAACACAGTTACACTTAATTTGTTCAAACAGTGGTTACCAACCAGTGAAAATGGATATTTCTTATGTTTATACATCAGTTATTTACTTAAAACAAAATTAAAATCAACAATTTTAACTGCAACTTACTTGCTCCTTCAAATAAATCACTTCTGTGCAGGGTAGATAACTGGAATTAAATATACTTACATGGAGGTGATTGATTTATGGCTACGCTTTAATGTGTTAATATAGTTGTTAAGTCATAGTTGATAAAATAAGTCTTTATGTGATATTGATTACTAATATCAGCCTCTCTAGGGGGTTTCATTGAAGAGAACAGTATCTCATTGAACTCATCTCTGCAGTTATAGTATATTTGTCACTTTCTTGAAAGTGCATACTCAGTTTTAACCACAAAAAGATGTTGGTATATCTTACTGTGTGCTAAGAATCAAATGGTTATGCTTTTTCATTATCTTTCTGAAACTACTCTTTGAATTTATCATTGATTGCTCCTTACTGATAGGTTGTATCCTTGCATTTTATTTTGAGAATATGCACAATTCAAGTTGTCTTTCCAGGTTTAACATTGAAGTGGTTTAAGCCTTGGATAAATAGAATAAATGTCACTTAAGTGGCTTTTGCATTCCATCAGTCTTTGCCATTCATGCCTCAGTCCATTAGAAGACGAAAACAGCAAATGCTCATAGATTAGACTGTATTTGTGTTTGTGGTATTTAGCTCAGTCCTGAACTGAGAAACAATCGATGGAGAAAGTCTGAATCACTGTGACTACACCACTACCTAGAAAAGAGCACTCATCCCAACTCTGACAGTGAGAAGAAGGCACCTTTGATGCGTACCACGTCACTGCAGCCATGTATAAGTGCAGCGTGACAGCAGGGATTTTTCTCTCTCTGGCACCTTCTGTGTTGATGCTCTTGATAGATAATCTCTGAACATAATACTGTCATAAAGTGTTTCCCTGGGAAGGCTTATCCCTTCCTTTTAGCAGTGCTTTTATCTTTTCTGGATTACGGTTACACTCCGAGATTGTTGAAGACGTGAAAAAAATCACTGCCAGCGTTGCCAAAGGTGTTGTATGTGTTCAGTTGTCTGGTATCTTCTGTTAACTGGAAAAGTCATGTAGGCCTTCAAGGCTGCTGTGAAAAGAAGATGGTCCTACGGAGGAAGTTTTGTGTTTTGTGGGAGGAGGTAGTTCAACTACTCAGGACCCACCCCCTCAATTTTAAACCTTCTATTGCAATATGTATTTCTTATGCCAATTGCGAGATTAATTTTTTCCCTTTTTATTACTCTGAAAATGTTCTTTTGTATAATTAAGTAATAAGTTGGAATGAAAACCACGTATAGTTTGGCTATTCAGTTTCTCTGGTAGATACTTAGTATAGTTAGAAAAATAACTAATACGGTTTTATCTAAAGATTTCCTCTGTTTATTTTGCACCGCTAGGAAAGGGGAGTGTGGTCAAGTTTATAAATATACTTTTTTCAGAACTAATGACAATTTAATATGCTATGGAAATAACCTAGTGAAAATGAAAAATCAGTTTTAGGTGCTTATGTAGACTATTCACTGGTGTCAGTTACAGTAGAAGTCAATTTTCTACCTGTCTTCATGAATGGGTTTCATGACAGTTATTCTGTATATTTGTATGAAGTAGATGAGTTAAATAATGTGTTGCAAAATTCTGAAAGCAGCTGGTGCTTGCAGGGTTCTAGTGATGCTGGCTACATCCTGCTGAACTTAAAAATCGATATAACCAATCTTAAATCTCAAGCTCTCAATAACATTTTGGTGTTTTTTAGGACATCCATCATGTTTGAAATTCTGTCCTGAGTTAACAACAAATGTGAAGGCCTTGAGGTGGCAGTGCATTGAATGCAAGACATGCAGTGCATGTAGGATCCAAGGCAAAAATGCAGTAAGTTAGACTTGTTCAGTGTTACCTGACTTTTCTTTGTTTATAGTCGCTTTTTAATTAGTACATGAGCAAATGCAAATAATTGATGTACAACATCAAGCCATGCTGTATTAAGTCTTTTTTTTCCTTTTCTCCACCCCCTCATCCCTGCCCCCCTCAGGATAACATGCTTTTTTGCGACTCCTGTGATAGAGGGTTCCACATGGAGTGCTGTGACCCACCACTATCCCGAATGCCAAAAGGTGATTTTAAAAATCCTTTCCATGAAAATACTTTCATTCATAGTCTTGTATTAAGTGACCAAAACCTCTCGAGCATGCTAATTTGGTTTTTCTTTTCAATGATAAACAGTATGATTTCATTCATAGCAACCCCAGTTTTATTTGCCATTATGTGTGGGGTTTTTTCCTCAGGAAAATAATAAAGGTCTGTATATAGTTGACCAGATGAATTCACTGTGTAATGAGTTGTTGCTGAGTTTATTGAAGGTGAAATTTTAGAAAGGCTGTTGAAATGCTTGGAGTATATACACTGGCAAAGAAGTCCTTGTAATGTGTAGAAGAGACTCTTCTTCAGGCCTTTCGTAAGAATAATTGGAAAAACAGGCAAACAAAACAAAAGGCATGTGTCTTCAGGTTCTCTAATCTCTAGATTTCTGATCTATGGCACCTCTCACTTTTGTTCTTACATCTTTATGGCTTTCTCTATTTAATCTTAAAGTTACATTAAAGACATTCTTCAGTTCCTTGCCTCCCAGTCTCCAGCCTTATCTACAATAAATGTTTAGACATGGCTATCTAATGTTAAAAGGATGCTAAATTCAAGTTGTGTGTTAAAAGAAATATACCTAGGTGTGATGTAGTATATTCTTTAGCATGCTGTACCCTAGTGGTTTTGTAACACACGTGTACATTTTTACCTTGTCTTAATTGTGTCTGAAGAAAGATCTAGGTGGTACAAGGAGGGACAAGCTAGAACAGAAATTTTTCTCGGAACCTAATGGCTCATAATCTTTTCTGACATCCTTTTTGCCTCTTGTTTTCCCCTTTCCATGAGCACTTTGCTTTTAAAAATATCGGAGTATGGGTAGAGGTGGATCACTTTTTTTGTCCACTTTCCCTTCCCTATGTCCTATTTGAGAGGTAATTTGCTGACCTTGTATATACTTGATACACACCTGCAGTACAGATTAGATAAACTGTGTACAACTAAACTCTTTTTCCTTTATATAGGGATGTGGATTTGCCAGGTCTGTAGACCAAAGAAGAAAGGGAGAAAGCTGCTTCATGAGAAAGCTGCGCAAATAAGGAGACGATATGCAAAACCCATTGGACGACCGAAAAATAAATTAAAGCAACGAATGTTGTAGGTTTCTCTTGGTTTTTATTTCTTTAAATTTTTCTGAGAATGTAGTCGGATAAGAGTTTGATACAGGTTGAAGCATGGTTTTTAACTCTATTTCAAGTAGAGGAAAATAGATAATGAGTGATTTACTATGTGCCTTTCAGCCCAATGTCCAATTACTTCTAAATTATAGTAGGTGCTTTTGGCGTCGTGTCAGAAGGTGATAAAAAAATTCCTGTAACTTAATTTTTCAGATCCCATAATTTTTTATCAAAAATTGTACCTATAGCAGATGCAAAGAAATTTCTGTTTAATAACATATGCCACAGCTGTCTTTTAAGTGTAGCTTCAAATAATTGAAGTACCTACGGAACGCAAAGTGGATAATATCGAGCTACTTATATACAACTTCAGGAGACTGTTCTGCTCAAAGAGCCGTTTGAAAACTGTGTAAAAATTACTTTATTGGTTAATGTCAGCTCACAAAACCCGTTCAAAAAAGCAAGCCATACAAGTAATAGAGAAATTCTGGTTTCAGTGGTACTCTGGAAAAGGTTCTTACTTGAATTCTGCTGTTAAGCTGCCACTGCTTACTAGGAAAAGAGATTGCAATTCCTATTGCTTCTCAGGACTGTGTTTATCTAAGACAAGAGTATGCTGTAATTTTTTTTTGCATCTGTCTTCCCAGGTAACACTGTAGTTGGACATTGTAAGTCTTGTTTAGAGGATTGTTTAAGTAGCATTCAAATACTGAGTTGACATTACACTGAGTGTTAAACAGGAACAGATTCTGTGTCAGCTCCAGTAACATGTTGCCCTCCATCACATGTTCCTATCCATGTACACCTTTTTTCTCCCCTATTTAAATATTATTTAAGTGTTTGACTATGTCAACTCAGCAGCTGTAAAGCTTTCTGGCTCTACCAACTACTCGTTCTGTACATTGTGAGATTCTTCTCTACAGTCTAAAAACCTGTCTCGTATTATTCAGAGTTGCATGGGAGCTGCTGTAAAACTTTGCATTTTGCAAAACAAGGATTTTTGAAGCCAATGGAGCCCACATGTGAAAACAGAAGGAAAAGTACTTACAGTATAGCACACTAGTCAAGTTGATGAACTTGATGCTGTGCGTCTTGCTGTGTTCTCTTTTCCCTTTCTCTCTGCCTGGATCTATTTGGTTCTTGTCCTAAAGCTCAATGTATGTTGCTCTAGGAAAGTAGTTCAGGACAAGAATAAAGCATGACATTACACAAAAGTAAAAGACGTAGTTGTACTGGCTCATGAGACCATGCTGTTAGATGAGGCGAACCATTGTATTTCTTCATTCTCCTCCTGAATAAATAGCTTAGGAATTTGAAGGTCACTGAAATTTCTATATATCACTGTGTGTGCATAATAAAAATATTCCCTATATCTCTAGCTATACCTTGGGCTTTAGTCGTACCTCTGGTTTTACCCTTTGAAAAGACATAAACCTTCAACCGGAGGTTAGGGCTCTCTTGTGGTCCGGGAGTGGTGCTCCCCAGCTTACTGCTACTGCTGAGACTCTCCAAACCACATGCTGCTCACTTGCTTCCCCCTCCCCTTGCCGGTGGCTGGAGAGGAGAATTGAAGACACAAAAAGTAAACGTGCCAGGTTGAGATAAGAACAATTTACTGGAAACAGCAATGAGACGAGAAAGCAAACAGTAACAGCTACCATACCAATAACAAAGTGTACAAGATAGGCAAAACAATTCACATTGATCATCTGGAATCGGTGATACCCAGCTGCTCCCTGTTTACCCGACTGGAAAGAACCTCTTCCCCCTGGAAGAGTCCCTTCCCCTGCCCCCTGCAATGACCTGAGGTGGTACAGAATAACCTCCACTCTCCGGCTCCTGGCCATGCTTCCCCTTGGCTACTGCAAGAATTAACCCCCTGACCAGAACCAGTTCTAATACAGTACTGCCATCTTACTTCTCTACAGACATGTCTCCGATTTGGGTTCCCACAGTGGATTTAGCAGCAATGTCTCCCCTGCCACTAATTCTGCTTCTCCTCCTTCCTCATACATGTAATGGAAAGGTCGGAAATATTATGAGGATTTTACTGTTATATTTTGCTGTTGAGATTCTGAGTTGCAACTTTTTAAGTGAACATCATGCTAAAGGATGCAGAAGTTTTTTTAGTATTATATGAAGATTATTAATATTTTCATAAAGGTTTTCTTTGTGGCACGTGAGCTGCATGAGCATGTTACAGGAGTACTTGGGAAGCTCTTTATAAAATAAATATTTGCAATACTGACAGCACATTTTTATTACTTCAGTGTCTCATATATAAAAACAAAATAATCTTATTTTGGAAAAATAGTGGTCGGAGATAGAATAAAAGAGACTCTTGCGCATGAAATCCTATTTAAAAGTGATTGTGAAGTATGGAAGACCATAGTGTTAAACATAAAGTGTGTGCTCACATGAAATACAGGAAGGTTAGCCAATGCCACTTAGTCCTTCTAGAGCACAAAGAAAATCTGTCCAGTGGTACTGGAATAATTTTTTGCCTGTCGACCATCTGTAGGAAGCCCTTCACACACAGTAATTTGCCTAAGATTAACTTAAACCAGGTGCATGCTGGCCTCTGGCACTGCTGGTGATTACTACATCTGGTACTGAGAATAGGTCTTGTGATAGACTTAAGCTTATGACGCCAAAGGATTCAAAAGACTTAGAAGTTTTTGGTTTTGTTGCCTCTTAGGAACTAACCAAATTTAAGGATGTGTGGATGGAAAAGGGGCTAGTTCTTAAACTGGTGGGCCCTTGGAGGTCAGTAAACCAAATGGTAGCCCTAGGCTTTTGAATCTCTAATTAGAAGTAACCTGTTGCAATTAATTACTTCAGTATCTCAATTAAGAAGGCAAAAAATCTGTGGAAGAAAACTTTCTGCTGTGAAGTAAATAAGCTAACTTCAAAGAGCAGGATGGAAAAAGGAATGAAAGAAAGCATGTGATACAACTGTGTAGCTTTGTTTGGCTTTGTAATTTGATCGTGTGTCCTGATAACTATTTCTTTTACTGCAGATATTTTAAAAGGTTCTGTTTCTATATGCTAGAATATACTACTCTTCAGTGTAGTTCCTCTCTTCAGTTACTAGCACCTAGGCAAACCTGTAATTCTACTGTCACGAATTTTGGCTTTCGGTATGCCCTTTTTCTTCCTAGGATTTAAATAAGATTCACCACTCTGTTTTATCCTAGCGCCTTCCATATTAGGCCTGATTAGTTCATGGCTTTTTTACGAATGTACTTGGTTATAGTTTTGCTCTTGCCTTTCCTTTGCTATTTTTCTTTCTTCCTATTTTTAGAATTTCTAAAGAGTCTATTTCTTTGGTTTTGTTGTAATGCTTTTAATAAACTACCTCATTTGGCTTTTAGGTCTTTGGTGGTAATTTTTACTGCCGTATTTTACATAATCCAACAAGAGTGTGGGAAAAAACCAGCAGTTTCTTGAAGATTGACTGTATTCCTTTAAGGGATTAGTAGACTTTCTCTACAGATTAAGCAAATGTACTCTGAAGTTAACTGTTTTGATATCGTATTAACACTGAAAACATTCATCTCCTCTGTGTGTACAATAAACTCTATGGTGATGGAGCAGTTGTTGTACAAACACGGTGTAATGATATTTTTTCCGAAGAAGCACGCTTTGGCTATGCCTAAAAGTATGTGAGAAAGCTGCATACTTGGGAGATCTCACTGTGCCAGTTGCTTCCATTTATATGTACTGTGGACTATCTTTTAAATATAAGAGGGGAGGGGGAACAAAAAGGAGAAGGGGAAAAAAAAGAGCTGGATGTTATGTCGTAGTGTGAAATTTATTTCCAGAGTGTATATGTCTTTAAATTTCTTTAAAGATTTTTAAGTACAGTGGCCTAGGTAACTTGTATAAACTGTAGTACTATTTGGCAGTAAAGATTTTGAATGCTGATTTTTATTTTTCAAATTTTTGCATAGGTCTGTAACCAGTGATGAAGGATCCGTGAATGCATTCACAGGAAGGGGGTCACCTGGTAGGGGTCAAAAGACTAAAGTCTGTACCACACCTTCATCTGGTCATGCTGCATCTGTGAAGGATTCAAGCAGCAGATTGCCTGTTACAGACCCCACTCGGCCTGGTGCCACCACCAAAATCACCACCACCTCCACCTACATATCTGCCTCTACACTTAAAGTTAACAAGAAAACCAAAGGGCTCATTGATGGCCTTACTAAGTTCTTTACACCATCACCTGATGGTCGCAGATCACGAGGTGAAATAATAGACTTTTCAAAGCACTATCGTCCAAGGAAAAAGGTCTCTCAGAAACAGTCATGCACTTCTCTTGTGTTGGCTACAGGTACCACACAAAAGCTAAAACCTCCACCTTCTTCACTTCTACCCCCACTCCCCATCTCTGGTCAGAGCCCCAGTTCTCAAAAATCCAGCACTTCGACTTCTTCTAACTCTCCCCAAAGTTCTTCCAGTCAGTCAAGCATACCCTCCTTTAGTAGCCTTCCTAGTAGCAGTCAGCTAAAGGGACTCTTTGATGGACTCTCTCATATCTATGCCACTCAGGAACAGTCTCGTAAAAAGGGTCACCCAAGCTACGCACCCTGCAAGCATTGGTGTAGTGAACCGGAATTATCTTCCACATCAACATCTAATAGTCATTTCTATGGAAAGAAAGAGGTTAGGAGTAGGTTTATTTCTCATGCTTGTGCCTCTGGATGGGGTGTGTCTAGAGGACATGCTTTTAAGGCAATTGCTCACCTCAAGAGAACAGCTTTCTTTAAAAAGCACAGGACTCTAGGCAGATTAAAGTATAAAATGACCCCTCAGATGGGGACCCCCTCACCAGGGAAGGGGAGCTTGACAGACGGAAGGATTAAACCTGATCAGGATGATGGTAAGCAAAGGTCAAAGCGGCAACCAAACCTGCGTCCCGTCCAAAACCAAAATTCTTATCACATAGGTCTTAGCTATTTCTCTTGTTCTTACTTCACTTTCATACAAAAACAACAAAACTTTGACCTTTTATCTAATGCTGACTAAATCTCCAAAACATTTTTGGTTGTTTTTTTTTTTTTCTGACTAATACCACACCACTTTTTTATTATTTTTTGCATCTGTAGTGACACTAGGAGCCCCAAATGCCTTCATAATGTTGCTTATGGCTGTGTAGTAGCGCATGAGTAGCCACTTGTCATGCTACTTCCCTGTTCTTCCCCTGCCGTTCCTGTGGCAGTAGTGCTGTCATCATGGTTGTGTGCTGTCAGTGCTTATAACGGTGGGCATTTCAATTCATTTCCCTCTGCTCCATTGCTTTTTCATGAACAGTTCCATCATACTACAGTCTCCACAACACTTGATCTGTACTGCTGTGAGCTACCTTTTTTATAATTACTTTTATTTAAGAAAAAAATACATTTAATTTATAATGTTTGAATGCAGACTTAGCTTAGCATTAATCTTCAAGTTTTAAGGGCAACTTTTTTCTCTTGTGTTTATTTTTACTTTCTAGAGTATGCTGGAATTTATCAGGTTGCATAGTTCTAGCAATAGAATATGCTCCATTTCATGAGGTTCAAAATTAATTTAGTAGAACTGAACTATAAAGGCTTATATAGACAGACAAGTAAGTACCAAAAAATAGCTCATGCAGCAGCAAACTACAAAACAAGAAGGGGGGTGAAGGTTTCACTTCTGTTACTTAGTAATCCCAAATTTGGTTAAAATGGGGAGTCATAACAGCCATAGTTGCAATCCTGTTTAGTAGTATCACTTTGGTAATGCATGTGTAACCTTCACATCTGTGAATAAACTTTTTGCTGGTTTTAAATAACAGATACTGAAATCAAACTAAGCATCAAACAAGAAAATACGGATATATTTCTGTTGGGAAGCAAGGACACTGTTACACAGGAGGATTTGGAAGTATTTAAGCAGGCCCGAGAACTTTCCCTGGAGGTAAGAATCATGTTGCATAAAATGTAGTTATTTCTGTAAATAAAAACCGAGTTAATTTTTGGTGTCTTCATCATCGCTTCCAGTATATTCCTTTTTATCTAACGCATCATGCTTGCTGTGAGTTTTATTTGGTAGGTGCTGTATATACAGATAGGAGACAAGGCATCATGCTGGAATGGGTCAAATGATAAGTGACACTTTAAGATAGATTTTGAAAGATATACTTGAGCATTTTGGACACAGGACTAGAGGATTAAACGTAGAGTTTAAAAGTAGCTGACATCCTGGTCAGGACTGAGAGGATATTGGTTGGTAAGGATGTGCCTAATGATTTTCCTCTGCAACTAAAGCAGATGCTCTGAAAAGCTAAGTCAGTCCCAGAAAATACTGCTTGGTAGAAAACCAGGTTTAATGAGTTCATAAGTTCATTTTACCTGATTACTTACCACACTTTGAGTTTAAATACTTTGAGTTTAATAGACTTTTTCTAGCAGTGATAATATTTGAGCTGAATCAAACTAGTGAATCAGACTTTTACTTTTCTATGTCCGTGAAATGAACAGCCAGTGTCTTTGAGAACCTGGGTCAGAGAATGGGTGAACATAATGTTTCAGTTGCTGGTTTCTTAAAATGGCATCATAAATGGCTACATTATACTTTTTTCGGTAATGGAAGTCCCTTAGGTTTTTTTTTCAGGTTTAGTGAACAAGAACTGACATTACCCTCTGTGTGGGTCAACGTGGTGACTTTTTTACAGTCTTAATTCAGAGCGTGTTAACCAACAAACTCAAACTGGGTTTAAAGATTCAGTTTCCTTATTAGTTCGTACTTCTGTTTCCTCTTGGAAATAGTTCCCACCTCTTGCTTTCTTTATCTTTCATATGCAGTCCCCAAAAATGCTAGGTGGTAAGATTTCTAGAATTTGTGACATTGAAATTGCTTGGTTTTCCCCACCTTTCTTACTCTTTTATATTTTTTATATATAACTATATTATATTATATTGTATTGTATTGTATTATATTGTATTCATATTATTATATTATATTTTTTTATTATTATTATTATATTATTTTTATATTTTACCAGCCCTTTAGAGTCTTGCAGTCATTTTCTGATCAGCTTAAATGCAGCATCATAGCTGAAATTAGCATGTTGGTATATTCTTGACTCTTTGAGGTAAATTCCAGTTACTCTAGAAAGATTGTGCTGATACTTTTTCTCTCATTCTTTTGACAAAAGGACAGGTTTGAGTTTGCACCAAACTATAGAGAAGTCCTCACACTAGATGCTGTGGGAGAAGAGAGCTTGAGCCTGTTGTGCCTCTTCTTTGGCTGGGCTTTTGCTGTTTGTATTTTCTGTTTGCAAACTCTGTCCTCTGTCAGGGTTTAAAGAGCTTAGGCAACTGATTTGGATACTTCAGGTTTCTCATGCTTTCAGTGGGTGGAATAGGTTATATAAAGCTAAAGTTTCTTTTACTTTTCTGTAACTAATTTTTTTTCTCTTATTGCACCTGACAGAAAATTGGGTGTAAAAACACTGGTGAAACAAGTGGGCGATACCCTTCAGTGATTGAGTTTGGAAAATACGAGATCCAGACCTGGTACTCTTCACCTTACCCACAGGAATATGCAAGGTAGCAAGTTGTCAAGATTGCCATACGTGGTTGGATTTTTTTCTGATGTGAAAATTACAACTTATTTTTTACTCTTTTGTAACTGTTTATAATTCAAAGCCTTTAAAAGTAAATATGCTTTTGTGATTATAACTGAGAACAAGGATTTGTCTTTCTTTTTAGCTAGTTCTAAATCAAAGATGCAATAAAAAAATCTAATTTTTTCGTAGTCCTGTATAAATGTCAACTTGCAGTGTATATTGGTGTGGAACAAAATTGTATTTTGTTTGAAGTTTATTTTTGTGGTTTTCATTTGTTGGTTTTGTTTTCATTTATTTGTTTGGTTTTGTCTGGGGTTTTTTGTTGTTGTTGTTTTGGGGTTTTTTTGGTTTTTTGTTTTTTTGGGTTTTTTTTTTGTCTGTTGTTTTTTGGTTTTTTTTTTCTTAGACCACTGCAATGAGGTATGTCCAACTTCTGGCCCTTTAGACAAATTAATCTTGTTTGTGGTCCAGCATTTGTTAACCTCCTTTTTTCTAAGGACCAGAGGAGATGTCATGCTAAATAAAAAAAGTCAAAAAAGTCAAAGTGGACAAATTGTGGCAACAGCATCTCATTTCTGGCCATCTTTACAAAGGTGCGCTTTGGAGTCAGGCAGAGAGCACAAACTACTACGTGTGCTCAGCAGATCTCTGCGGAGTTTTTTGTGTGCTGAAAATAAATGTTTTATTAATCTATTGGCTCTATGGCACGCTGGAAGATATTCAGAACTATGTTTATCAAGCTCTACTACTATAGCAAGCAACGTGGTCTGTTCCAAAATGCTGTTGCATAGTGTGGAAGGGAGATGTTTTGCCTATCTGTGAACTCTTCGGGTTGGCTTCTGTAGTAAAGTGATAGTTTGGGTGGAGTTGAGGGGGTACAATCCTACTACAGTTTGCTGTCTTGCCCGCGTATTTGGAAAACAAAGGGAAAAAAAGTCATCTCCTAGCCTTCTCCAGGTGCAAAATAAGGAAAATTAAAGGGAAGGAGTTCCCCTGTATTCTGCTTTGTGCTTCCTTTACTTGGAACAAGAAAGGTGAAATTTGAAGTATTACTCCAGTACTTTGATGGAGACCACAGCAAAAGCTTAGATGGAGTGTGGTGAGGGGGAGTAACTGAGATCTACCAGAGGCTGGACCACAAACTAACTGACAACAGCACAACTCTATTGAAATAGGTTCACTGTGATTGATGGATTGAATCTGATCTTTTCTGATTTTCCTTTTCTGATGACTAGTGTGTGGATATTTAATGATTCACTCTGATGTTGTATTTATTTATTTAGTTATGCTTTAGCAGCATTTACGTATGGTACCTTGTATTTGAATGGGGAGGGCTTTTCATTTGTGGTAACTTTGTTTACAGAGTGTAAGAAACTTTTTGTGTAAAATATCTTCTTAATTTTCCTACAGATTACCAAAGCTTTACCTGTGTGAATTCTGTCTTAAATATATGAAAAGTAAAAACATTTTGTTAAGGCACTCAGAGAAATGTGGCTGGTTTCATCCCCCAGCCAATGAAATCTACAGAAGAAATGACCTTTCAGTATTTGAGGTAGGTATACAGAAAGTATAAGCTTTTCTAAAGTAACCAGTTTGTAGATGTTATAGACCAGCTGTAGAACTAGTGAAAACTTTAACATGCTTAAATACTTCCTTGGAGATTCTTCTTATACTGCAAAACCAAGTTGACATTCTGCTTGTACGGGAAAAACAAATCCATCTTCCCTATTCCCTTCTACCCTGCCATGTTCTTTCATGATTCGTACTTTACTTGTACTTCATGCCTTAGCCAGCCTCTTTAAGATACTTGACTAGCATGAACCGTAGGGCTTCCTTTGCAGTTCTCATCTTTGATTGGTTTGCCTTTCCATTCTCAATGAAAGTACCTCTTGGTACCCATTCATTTCTGGCTGTTTGAGTGTCTTGGGTATAGGGAGAAAACTAATCATGATGTAGGTGCTCCCAAAGTATAAAAGCAAGTAAAGCAGCTTCTTGTGTGTTCTAAAATCACAAATGTAGCTCCTAAGTTCTTTTGCCTTCATTTTGGATGTTCGAGAAACTTGCCCTGAAATAGCAAAAATCCCACAACCTTGACTTTGGGTTTATTCATCTATGTTATTCTTTTGGGAGACGACTTCTATTAAGTGTGAGGTTTTATGAATATCCTGGACAAGACAATTCTGTGTTTCAAATAGCATACCTGCAGTTACTAAAACTATGCCTTAACTTTCACGTTCCAGTTTCTCAAGTGTTCTTACAGGTAGTAATAACAGAAAAGACTGCTGAGGTTACTAGGAATCCTTTTCTCAACAGTGTTATTTAGATGCCTATCTTGATAACTTCTCTTTGATTGCAGATGTCAGATTCTTCTTCAAACTTGTATTTTCAAATAGTTTAAATGTCTGTTGTGCTCAGTCATTGCCATTATCTGTTCAAACAATGGTAGATGCAGTCTTGAAGTCCTTTTTTAGGTTAGAACAAGATCTTTGTATTTGGTTCATTTGGTTGTGTTTGTATTATTAAAAAAAACCAGCTATTTGCATCAAGGTTGCTTCCTTCCTGGCTTGAGCGGTTTTTATAAATATTGTAGATCTGCCAGCAAAAGACTTATGTTGTAAATAGACTTACTTTTTTTCCTATCAAGAAGTGAAATTGCCCTAGTTTGTTTAAAATAACTTGATTTTCTCTGTTAGCAGGTGTTAAGATCTGTGCAGCGTACGATAGGCAAATTGTGCTTTCCCATTTATTTTTATAAACTACTGCCAACATGTGAATGAAAAATTCTTAGAAACTAAAGTAAAATACAGAGAAATACTGAGAAAGGGGATGGGGAGGTGGAGGATTGCTGCACAAACACATGGAAAACAAAGTATTGTGAAAGCAATGTCCCAACTCTTTCACCACTGCTTTTATTCCCTTTGTTTATTTTAGGTGCTTCAGTAAGCACTTATGTTAAGCCTTCTGAAATAAATGTGGTTGGTTTGGGTCTTTTTATTTCGAAGGTTAATATCAGTTGTCACTGATTACCATAGAAACTTAGTCGTTAGTTGATGTCCTTCTTCATAGATCCTTTCAAGAATTCTGTGCAACCATTTTCTTTTAGGCAGAATGAAGAGTTTGTGGTTTCCGTCAGGCTTTGTGTTTTTGAGAGAAATGGAAATAAGTTTGGCATTTTGTGATTTATGTACCTCTGCCCAGAGCATGACTTTGACAGATTTGAGAGCAGACTTTGACATAGCTTACCACTGTGCTGTAGCCAAGCAACTTTTGACAGATGCTTCCTTTTGAGCTTGCCGTCCCTCTTTTTTCCCCCCTTCTCACACTTAGAACTGATGAACAAGCTCTGTTTGCCTGAAATTGAAGAAGTTTTTTACGTTTCTGTACAAATGTTCTTACTGGAAAAGACAGCTCACAAAATTTGTGTTTTCAGGCTTACGGCTTACACAGTGGTGATTTCTGCTTACTTAATGTTCACATTTAATTTGCACACTTGCTAACAAGTGTGGAAAGTAATAAAAAGCATCTGGACAATTGAGTGTGTTGTAAGAGAGCTTGATGTATTTGATAGGCTCTTAGGAGCTGTCTGCAAGTTTATTCTGATGCCTTTAGGAGCAGTAGCTATTCACTGAATGTTTTTTCTTCAATCCACTTAATGCAGCTGTACTACTGATGTTCTCTTAAAATATATCCGTAAATATATCCAGAAGGTTGGGTTTTGCTGAGATTTGTAACTGGGATTCTTACTCAAAACAAAGTAGAACAGAAGATGGCTTCTTTTTCTGCACAGTGCCTATCATTTGTGTCTCTCTCTGAATGAAATACAGCTACTGTCATTATCAAAAAAATCAGTACAAGCAAACCTTTCTATTAAGAAGATTATTTCAAAAATGTGTTGCCTTTGACTGAGCCTTTCAGGAAGTACCTAATTGATCTAGGAAATCTGCATTTGTGTCTGGCTTTTCTGTAGCTGCCTGCATCACAGCTTGACTCTTTACACTCCTAATATACCTAGACTAATTGTAGTATTTAGCCAGGAAATTTACCTCTCTGGCTCAATAGCATTTTAGCCGGGCATGGAAATTTTGTCTTGTCTAATTTATCCAAAACATTGATGTGATTGACATGTAATTTGCTACTCATTTATTTGCCTTATACCTTAAGGATTCAACATAATACACTTCGTTGTTTGGGGTTTTTCTAAAAGTTGTTGTACTCCACTGCCTTCTAGCAAACCACAATTTAATGCAGTTTTAACTAGTGCATTTTTGTCATTCGCCAGTCATACTCATTTTCATTCTAGGAATAAAGTGCAAGAGGTAAGTCTATCTTGAACAATTAAAAGGTGAAGTGACTTTGTTTAATAAATCCAGATACTCAGAGATTACTTAAAAATGCAAAGTAATTAGCACTAACTGGAGATTTCTTATTTAAGAAGAAACTGGGGCATTTCTCTTCTGAACCTAGATGTGTTCCGTTTGTTTGTTGGTTTCTTGTAATACCATACTGTTCACGCTTCCTTCTAGGGTATGATTGATTCAATAAAATGTTTTGTCCTAACTTGTTGGTGTCTTGAAAATAACTGCATCTGTCTTGCTTTTCTAGGTTGATGGAAATGTGAGCAAAATTTATTGTCAGAATCTTTGTTTGTTAGCTAAGCTCTTTCTGGACCACAAAACCTTGTATTATGATGTTGAACCATTCCTCTTCTATGTGCTTACAAAAAATGATGAGAAAGGCTGCCATTTAGTTGGATATTTCTCCAAGGTAAAAATTTAAAAAGTGGGTTTATTTAATATTTGTAATGTCCTGCTCTCCTTAATACTTCTGCCAACAGCAAAGAAAAATCAGAAGTTTGGGAAAAAAAAGATAAGCTTGAAATCTTCTCTGTAAATTTTGAATATTATGTGCATTGTCTCACATACACTGTACTTTCCTGCCTCTGCCCGATGCAAATTCTGAATGCATTCAGCCGCATGGATTGGGGTTTTTCTTGTTTGGGGATTTTTGTTTCTTCGTTTATTTTGTTTCCAGAATTTGTTGTGGTTTCAGTTGGATATTTAAATCTTTTTCCTTCCCCCACATTTTTGCATTAGTATGCTGAGTCTAACTTGTAAAAGTTGCAGGTACTTGGAATGTTGATGTGTTTTCATGGCTTGACTGCTGGCAGTTCCAGCTGGCTATTTAGATGTAAATGGGCAGCGATGTTGCTCTCTTGTGTGCAGTCTGATCTAATGCAGTTACTTGCTACTCCGATGTAAGAATGCATTGCCTAACTTCATGGTGGCTACCTCGTTTAGAGTGGATGTCTCAGTTGTGGCTGATCTTCAAGTAATAGATGGCTGCTATTGACAAAAATAATACTTAAGTGGACTATCTTGACAAAGATGACCAAGAAAAACGGTGAAGTGTAGTTAGATGTGCCTGCAACAGGAGAAGCTTCCATAATTGTCCGTAATTTGCCCCTAAGGGATGTGCTGAGTAAGTTCAGTTACTCAGAAATTCACTACTTCCTGATCCTAGTATTGCTACCTCCTATTGGCTATATATTTTCTTTCTTGAGTAAGTGATTTGTGGGGAAATAGTAGGAGAAGCCCGAATGTCTTGTCAGAGTACCTGGATATTATACAGTAATCTCTTGGATATCTGACCGCATCCTTCTGAGAGGTGGGCCTTGCTGGAATTAAAGTGAGACTTGTAGGGACAATTTACACTGTCTTTAATGTCAATCAGAACTTCTTGTGACAAACATGTCAGCTGTTATTTAGGCAAGTGTTTTCTCCATTTATTTAAGATGTTGCAGCTTAAGGTGAGTCTCTTGATTTTTGTTCATTGTCATAGAATTGTTAATGTTGGAAAATAACCTTTGAGATCATTGAGTCCAACTGTTACCCCAGCACTGCCATGGTTGCCACTAAACCATGTTCCCAAGTGCCACATTTAGAAGTTTTTTGAACATTTCCAGAGATGGTGATTCAGCCACTTCCATGAGCAGCCTGTTCCAATGCTTCATAACCCTGTCAGTGAAGAAATTTTTCCTAACATCCAATCTGAACCTCCCTTGGTGCAACTCAAGGCCATTTCCTTTCGACCTGTCACTACTTACTGGCAATAAGAGAAAAGCCCAGGTAGAACATACCCACAGCCTTTCCCTCATCCTCCGAGTGAGTCACCCTGTCAATAGGAGGAGATCAGGTTAGTCAGGCAGCACCTGCCTTTCATAAAACCAAGCTGGCTGGACCTGATTCCCTGGTTGTCCTGCATGTGCCATGTGATGGCAGTCAAAATGATCTGCTCTGTGACCTTCCCTTGGCACAGAGGTCAGGCTGACAGGCCTGTAGTTCCCCAAATCCTCTTTCTGCCCTTTTTTGTTTGTTTTACAGTTGCTAACCCCCAGTCCACTGGGACCTTTATGGTTGACCAGGACTGCTGGTGAATGGTGAAGAGTGGCTCAGTGAGCTCTTCCAATAGTACCCTTGGGGTCCCGTGGATTTGTAGAGGTCTTAAGTGGCATGACAGGTCAGTAAGCATTTTCTTGTGGATCACAGGGGCTTCATCCTGCTCAGTTTCTGCCTTCCAGCTCAGGGGGCTGGGTACCCTGAGTACAGCTGATCTTGCTGTTAAAGACCGAGGCAAAGAAGGCATGAAGTACCTCAGCCTTTTCCTCGTTGTTGTGGTTTAAGCCCAGCTGGAAATTAATCCCCATGCAGCTGCTTCCCTCTCCCCATCCCCTCTGGTGATAGAGGCAAAAGGCAGAGATTATGGGTTGAGATAACAATTTACTGGAAATAAAAATGAGATAAGAAAATGAACAGTAACAGGAACAGTACTAATAACAACAGTGTAGAAAGGAGGGTGATTACATGCGAAATACTCGCGGCAGCAGAGGTTACCCAGCCAGCACCATCCTACTGCTACTCCCGCATTTTTTCCCCCCCAAGCCTGAGACAGTGAAAACAAATCATTGGACAACCCTCCAGTCAGGACCAGCACCACTCCACTGCTCTGCTTGCCACCTACTCCTCTGGAAAAGGACAAAAATGTCTGTGGACCCTCCGCACACCCTCTTTTACCTCCACCCGAAACCATGCCCCCTTGTTGGAAGTGGAGAATTCATTACTTCCACCCCCGGCGATTATGTAGGTATAGAATAACCATTTTTTGTTGTCTTGTATGCCAGTGGCCACTTTGCATCTAGGTGTGCTTTGGCCCTTCTAATACTCTCTCTGCAAAAACTCACGACACCCTTGAAGCCCTTGTGTTGCCTGCCTCTTCTTCCAAAGGTGATAGACTCTCATTTTCCCTGAGCTTGAGACAAAGCTCTCTGTTCAACCAGTGAGGTCGTCCCTGCATGCTCATCTTGAAGCACATGGGGATGGCCTGCTCCTGTATCTTTTAAAATTTCCTTCTTTAAGCACGTCTAACTTTTGTGGACTCCTTTGCCTTGCAGAACTGCATCCTGAGGGACTTTCTCAACCAGCATTCTAAACAGGCCAAAGGCTGCCCTCTGGGAGTCCAAGGCAGCAGTTCTGCTGGCCCCCCTCATTATTTCTTCAAGAAACAGAAACTGTCATTTCGTGATCACTGTGCCCAAGACAACCTCCAATCATCACATTATCCCCCAGCCCTCTGCTCACAAGCAGCAGGTCCAGCTGTGTACCTACCCTGCTTGGCTCTCTCACCAGCTGTATCAGGAAGTTGTATTCCACACACTCCAGGAACCTCCTAGTCTGCTTCTTCTCTGGTGTGCTGTGTTTCCAGCAGACATCTGGTAAATTGAAGTCTCCCTCAAGAACAAGGGCTAGCGATCACGAGACTAACTCCAGCTGCTTACAGAATAATTCATCTGCCTCTTCATCGTGGTTGAGTGGTGTATAACAGACTCTCACCAGGATATCTGCCCTGTTGCACTTCCTTCTGATTCTTACTCAGAAACACTCAACCCTTTCATCACTGTGATTAAGCTTAAAGGCAGTCCCTGACATACAAGGCTACCCCACTGCCACCTCTTCCTCACCTATCCCTTTTGAAGGGTTTATAGCCATGCATTTCAGCACTCCAGTTGTGTGAGTCATCCCACCATGGCTCTGGGATGGCAACTATGTCATCATTTTCCTGCTGCACGATGGCTTCCATTTACTCCTGTTTGCTGACCATGCTGTGTGCACTGGTGTACGTGCACTCGAGTTGGACTGTTCAATCCTGCTGCCTTTTTGGGGGGAGCAGCTCTAATTCCTGTGTGACCATTCTCAGGTGCTTCCATGGTTTCTAACACATCAATAACCCTTGTATCCTTGCTGCCAAATGAATCTCTGTGTCCTACCTTTACTGAGGTGGCACAGTGAAGGATGTTGCTAGCATACCATCCCTCAAACAATGGATACATTTTCTTCCTCCACTTCACCCCTGTTGCTTTTGGCCAGTCTGTGTTGATCACGATGTGATCTGTTGATCACAAATGTTATCGCCACCAAAACTCAGGGAAAAATCTTAATCTCAAATTACTGCGTGTCATCCGTCTATGTCTCCCCCCCTCCTTTTTTTTGGAAGAATGCGTGTGTGTTTGTGCTCTTGCTGGCAGAAATGCTCTGGCTTCTCTTACCTGGTTATAGACGTGTTGCCAGGATGTGAACTTCTTACTAGCCTTGGGAGTTTGGGAAGCCTGTACAGAGAAAATATTTAACTATCCTGTACAAACTAAGAAATCTTGTGAAATATGGCTTGGGTATCGGATGGAATATTTGGGAATGAACGTACTGACATGTGATCTTGTCATGTCATCACTGGGCTAATGTCGTCTTGTGTGGAGGCTGAAATGATAGCTGGTGTCTTAAACTATACATGTCCTTACCACAGCTCCTTGTCAGTTATACTGACCTGGACATTTCTGTTTGCTTTGGTCTCCTCAAAACTGCCTGTTGCTGATTTTTGGGGTGTAATATTTAAAGGTAAGAAAGCTCTTCCTTCTTATCCATAAATTGGAAAGAACCTATAAACTTCTGTAGTTAGAACCGCTTCCTAATCTTAGCTTCAGTTATCTTGAACAATCAGTGTAGTATTTGCCTCCATTGCCTGTATATGACTTCATTCTGTCTGAAAGTGTTTGTTCTTGAGCATTCTGCCTTGATTTGGGCTCAGGTGATAAGCATCTAGCTTTGAAAAAGTTAGTATGCTTCAAGTATAACTTCTTCATTCTGCACATATGAGGTTCCTCCTCTGCACCTTGCCCACATATTCAGAGAGAAGACAAAATAAAGATGAAAACCTGCAGGCACTTAGTGTAGCAATTACAGAAAATACAGCTTCACCATGTGTATGGATATTGTATTCCGCTTTTATATCCCTGAGAGAATGGTCAGTGAAGCATGAAAATATTTCCCTCTTCTTCCTCCTTTACAGCATTTAAACTTTATTATGCTATTCAGACAATGTATTTAATTTTTAAGATGTTGAGTGGTTAACTGATTAAAAAAATATTCTGAAGGGTATGTTTGATACTTCTTTCTTAAAATTAGATATTAACGTGGAATTATTTGACTTTGGTACTGAACCCGTACATCTGTTCACCTTATTGGGATATTTTACAAGGACAGTAGCAGGTGCAGGCAATTGCCCACTTCAGCAGTGCTTTGACATACTTGATCTGTTTCTCCTTCCCACAGGAAAAGCTTTGCCAGCAGAAGTACAATGTCTCCTGCATAATGATCATGCCCCAATACCAAAGGCAAGGATTTGGAAGGTTTCTCATTGATTTCAGTAAGTGAAGTGTTTTATTTACACTTGTGATCCAAGGAGCTCATGGCTGTTATATGAAAGTGTAACATATGAAACTTTATTTAACTCACTTTGTTGTTTTTATCAATAGATAATGGGATTTGTGTTTATATTTACATAGGATAGAAAAGCTCTCTGAAGTGAAAAACTTAGTGCTGCTTTGTTATTGTACTCGAGGAAATTGAGAATGGATCTCTCGACAGTAATATTAGCTCACAAAGCTATTACCCTGAATGAATTGTCTAAATTACTTTCCATTTTGCTTTGCTCATTAGTATAAGAAGAGGCAATTATTTGTGATTATAGCTAAGAAGGTGTTAGTCTGAGGCATTCTCTCCATTCTAATATTTCTACTTTGTATCTTCTTTTAGCTAAAAAAAAATGCTTTAATTGAAGAATTACCCCATGGAAGAAATGTATTTTGGTTTTTGTGTTTATCACTTCCTTAGTGAAAATTGTTACCAGAAAGGGTGTAGGTGTTCATGGCTGTACATGTACTTGCTGCTTTATTTTGCTGAGCTGTCTGACCCGTTAGAAAGCTTCAGGCACACTTGTTTAAATATAGATTTGTTATTCCGCAAATCTTTAAGGTGCAATGGAACTCCAGACAAAATTATCTAAGGAAACTTCTCAGTTGAGTGTCCTCATTACTACTGAATCCAGCTTTCTACTGTAATTTAGAGGGAGGATGATAAGGAGTTAGTGTATATGGTACGTGGCTGCTTTTCACTATTATGTTTTATAAAGCACTGTAGAATTACATGGCGGTAGAGATAGTTGAGATAATAGGATTCCTGCCCTGAAGGTGTATGCAAGAACATTAAAATGCAAATAATAATACATTGCAGTATAACAGCAGGACAAAGACAATAATTTGTAACTATAGAGTTTTCAAGTTCTGTGTCTTGCAATGTTGTACCCAGCATGACTGTGCTAGAGTGTATAAAGATACTTAGTATGTCCCATCATTGCATGGCTTTATAAACAGCCTTCACTATACCCCTGTGAGTTAGGTAAAAATGGTTCTGGACCACTTAATCCACCACTGAAATGTAGCTGTCACTGGAGTGGAACACAGCAGATGTTCCATTGTGCGCCTTCTGCAACCTTTTAGCAAAGGCTGTGAGAAGTACCACATATTTCTGGATCTGTGGAGAGAACTTTAAGCTTACTTAGGTAAAAATTGGCCCTGTTTTAGGATTAGAATCCTTTTTTTGCAAAAGGAGATGAGGAACTCTTGAGTGGGCACTGGTAAGTGCTTCCAGGCTTTTCCTTTGTTTGTTACTCTGTGGTGCGTCTCTCTCAAAAAAGAAAAAGCACTCTAAACAAATGTTATTCTGGTTGAGTTTGTAATAGTTATAAATACAAAACTGATGGCACAGCCATGAAACCCGTGGATTCCACAGAAGGTCTGGGTATGAGTATGCTGTGTCTTTCTGGATACATGTTCTATTACTGTGCCTTGTGCTGCTTAATCTGGGAAAATCAATAGGGTATTCTGGCCTTCTTGTCCTACTGGGAAGTCTGGAAGCATATGGGGTTGATTGAATCCTTAGGTTTTATGTGATAACCTGCTTGGAGCTTAGCTGGTGCTATTCTTAGGCCTTCCCTCCTTGCAGACACGTTCAGATCACAGGTATGGGCTGCAGCTGTATAAACTGGGCATAGGCCAGAGACCACCTTCAGCTTCTGCTGTGGCTGCCAGACTGCCCACTTCGTGGGCACACAGGCAGTCCTTCAGTACTTTTCCACAGTGCTTTCCCTTTGTTCTCTGGACAGAGGTTCCCTTAACTAACTGAGAATCAGACTGTTTCATTTGCCACCAGAATGAAGAACCAAGAGATGACTGAGAAAGTCTGGCTCTACACTGTGAGTCAGGTGCAAACTACCTGAAAGGTAGTGAGGGAACTCCTTGTGGCTGTCTTTCCCTAGATGTAGAAAGGAAGGGAAAACTTTCAAGGCTAGTTTTCCTACATTGTATTTATGTCTTTTTTCGGGAGGGAGGCTGAATGCCGTGAAATGGGGCATAGCTTTGTCTGAATTAGTGACCCCAAAATCTGTCTTTGTGCAGGAAAACCCTTCAAAATTAATGATTTACTCTTTTTTCTTGGAATTCGATGTGTTTCTGCCTTCTATATTGTGACTAACTCCCACCTTCTTTGTGCTTTACTCTTTCTGTTCACTTGTGGTCTCCTGAGTATAAATTGCTCTAACTGGTGTGAGAAGATATGATATAAAACCCCTCAGTTATTATTCTAAACTTGAACAGACCAAGTTCATCATAGTTTAAAGCATTCTTTGCCAGTGACATTATCTAGACTGTCATGTTCTCATAAAGTCATAGCAAGATAAATTTTATGCTCTGAATGTTAAGTCTTCATTTGTTATGTGGGTAATGCTTGTAAACTGCTCTGTTTTGAAATCTGTGAAGCAGTCACTGGTACTTGTCTTTTTTTATAACAGTAACCAGAACAGTTTTTAGACTATAATAATAAAAATGTAACTGAGCAAGTAATTTTCAGAAAATTATAGTTACAAACCACAAAAGGGAAGGTTTTAAGAACTGTGTGCAAGCAGTTGACTGCTCACATTATTTTGTATATATCTAGACACTTGATAGGCTGGAAAGAACACAGCCTTTAAGCCACTACATGACTTCTGCTTTGTCAGCAGTCTGCTGAAAATGTAGTTTGTGGTAAAAATTTGCTTCTTTTTTTGGTAAGTGAAATGCGTTTGTTTGTTCAGATTGTGATGCATTCTTTTGTCTTGAACTAATTTAATCTTCACTGATGAGTCTTATATGGTCATGCTGTAACTAGCAAGGGAAAATAAATTTTTTCATTTTGCTAAAGGAAAAATAGGTATTTGTCTTCTGACAATTGATTTTTGTTTTTTTCAACTTAACATTTTCCTAACTACATTTAAACTTACCTGTATTTCATATCCAAACTGGTAATAGCAGTATTTCTTACTCTGTAGACACCAATAGAAAGGTCCTATTGGTCTGTCTCTTCAGGAATCTATGATCTCACCTGTGGGAAAGAAGATTTTTTTAAAAGAGGAAATCAACTCTTGGGAGAAGCAGGCGTGGTGTAAAATGCCTGAGTTTGCTAGTCTGATTGTCTTCAGCAATAATTTCATTTCTAGTTTTCTGTATGTCATTCATCATTGAAATAGAAATGTTGTTGTTAAAACCAAAAAATATGCTCTGTGTCTGTGTTTTTAAAGCCTGGTAATACTTTCTTTTTTTTTTTTTTTAAATTCTAGGGAAGTTAGAGATTTTGACTGTGATGGAAACTTGTTGGGCTGTTTAGAAATTGAAAAAAGTTTAGTTATAAATATTTTATTAAATGGTTAAACTATTGATTTGTGAAATTGAAGACTTGATACTACTTCATTTTGCTTAATTCACTCTAAGACAATGAGTTTAACTTGTTTTATTTTCTTGAAGCATGTCATACTGAAGACAAAGTGGTTTACATGACATCTGCACTTTGTTTACACTAAGTATGCTTTATTAAATACTATTTTGTAACAGTTGCTTGATTTTTGACGTAGGGCTAGGGAACCTGATTTTTACTTGAAGTGTAGCTAACGTAAAAAGCATTTCCTGAAAATGAGTAAGGGTCTTAATTTGCTTGTTATATTTATACCTTCCTGCCTTTTACAGGACTGAAAGCTCCTGCCAAACTTCTTGGGTTTGGGCTGGTATTTTGTTTTCATTTCCTTGTCGTTCTTGTATTCTGTGGGGTTTACTAGATTGTGATTACAGGATTGTACCTGAGGGAGAAAAATTGACTTCTGCATCCATCTTTTGTATTTGCTGTAAATAAAGTTTTTGGGCAAGTAGGCTCCAGCTGAAGATGATCCAGTAATCAACCCGAAAGCAGGCTTGATTGTGTAAGAGCCCATTGTGGGTTTGTTTCATTTTAAGTTTTTTTGCGGTGATACGCAGCTATCATTCCTGTCCCAAGGATTACATGTACTTGCATTTGGGTGAGCGTCTGTGTGTCCTCTGTCAGTTCAGCCTGTCTTGCTACTGTGGTTTGGACAGTGCAAGGACTGAAGCTGTAATGTTGTAGCTGCTCTCTGTGCAGACCCATTTCTTTCATAAACTTTAGCAGCTTCTCTATACAAGACATTTTTCTTTGCTTTCCTGATTTGAGCTCTTGCAAAGCCTGGAATCTTCATACGCTTTCTATTTCTATTCATTAGACTGCAGTGCCAGAACATATTAGTATTTCTTTATTTGGCATATCTAACACAGAGTTCAGTATTACTAGAATGAAATACAGCAGTATTTCCTATTTGTTTTCTGTAAGTTTAAAGTTGTCTTTTGATTCATGCTTCTTCACAAAGCTCATCTTGTCACAGTCCCATATTTCTGCGTACTGGATTGCAAATTCCATGCTGGAGGCCTAGCCAGCAGTTGGAAGAAAAGAAATGCATGTGACTGTTAGAATAAACCTTTCCAACTGTGCTGGCTAGGATGTTGACAGTTCATTTGCATTACAGTAACAACTGGGTTTAATGCTGAGGAGCAAAGTGCTTGATAGCCTTTTGTTATTTATCTTGAGGGTGTTTCTGGTCAAACTGATTGTAGCAGTTTCTTCCTCCCCTTCAGAATTCCTTGTTTTTATTTGGTTAATCTGTTCATTGTGAAATTATTTTTCTTGCTCAAGATATGAAACATGTTTTAAGGATGCTGGGACTCTGTTTGGGCTAAATACATTCTTTGTTTTGTGTGTTTTTGGGGTTTTTTGTTCGTTTGTCTGAATGTGTGGGAAAGTCAGTGCCGACTTTTTAAAGTTTCCTATCACTTACTGCATGCAACTTGAAAAGGCTGGATTTTTTTCCCTTAGCTTGACTTAACCCCTGGTTTTCCTTTAGGATGCATCGCTCAGATTTTTTGTGAGAATACCATAATAGGGAAAGGCAATTCAAGTCTGACAGTGGAAGAAACAGATAGAATTTATATTACTGGGGACTTTTATTCTGGTGTAGGAAAATCGACTCTCTTAAAGGTCCCTGTTTGCTCATTTCCCCAAATCTGGTATCTGTTTCTTGGTCAAATGTTGGTTTTTGTTGCTTGTTCCATTCAAACAGATGAGTAAATCTTCAAGTCCTGATTTGCAGAAGCAGCAGGGTAACAGCACTTGTGCAATAGCTAAGGTATAGCACCAGGGAAGGCAAGTTTCCAAAGGATGAGAGGAACAAAAAACTTTGCTCTACAAGTAAGGGAAAAACTGTTAATGAAAAGTTATTTTTTTTCTGCCTAAATGCTTTTCATGAGTAAGTGTCAGAGCCATTGATAAAGGAGAGTCAGTACCATTAGTGGTATTTTTAAATTGGTAACCAAGAGACAGAGATCCACTCTTTTGCTCAGTTAGGCAACATTCATTAGCCTATGTTGCTTCTCAGTAGTGTTTATTTGCTGTTTACAGCTTTGAAGAACTTGACTGAAGATCTGGAACTAGAGCTTGTTTCTTTGCTCTCAGTTCTAATCCTGTCCTCTTTACTGTAAATACCTACAATCACATGTTCATATATAACCATTTAGAGCCTTTTGAGCACAAAAGCTGAATCAGTGAAATATTCTGGGCTGAAAGTGTATGGGGAGTAAGTACAGATGTCCTCAAAAGTGTTTGTTATACATGATCCTGTATGCACTTTCCTTGAGAAGTGAGGGATGGTCATGAGGCACTGAATAGGCAAAAAAAGAGAAGCATAGCTTTGTAAAGTGCATTCTTGAATTCCTTCCAGTTTGCACTTGTTTCAGAAGATCTGCATCTCTCTATGGAAATGTGGAAGATGTTCACTGCTTAGTGCCCAGTCATGCAGAAGTGGTAAGCATTGTGTATTGAGTCCAGAGAACTGCTGTAGGCAGAAAAGTTTTCTGTCCCACAAGTGTCACAGGTAGCATAAACCTGTACTGATGAGAATGGGGACGGTGTTTATTTGTTATGGCCAGTTTTGAGATACTTTTGAAACAAGCTGAAGAAACTGCATTCCATGAAACCTAGGTTAGTCTTCAGGCACAGTTTAAGGAGACTGAAAAGGATGAGATTTTTTTCTGGTGCTCAGTGCAATTTTGTTCTTCCGTCAAGTTTGTTAAAGAGCTGGTCTAACCTGTAAAATCAATGTTTCTGTCAAAGGAAAGAATCTGGGTTTCTGCTTAGCTTGAAGATGAGCAGCTCAAAAATAAAACTCTTGTTTTTCAATATGCTCAATTCAAACAGCATTTACTTTTCTAGGATCAGCTAGTTATTTTGAACTTCCTTGTGGCGCCTGTGCTTGAAAAGCTCTGTCTTCTGATACAGACAAAAGGTTATTTTTGATTGAAAGTAACAATTCCTTTTAGACAATTTTGGGCTTAGTTTTCTCACTCGTGTGCATTACTGTGTCCTGGGTTTTTGCAGTATCTTCAGAAGGAGTTGGGGTTGAACTTTCCATGGCTAGTTGAAGTTTCGACAGTGATCTCTTCGTCTAGTTTCATCTTCCAAAGTGGCTTTGTGGTGCTTTAATGTATCAAGAAGGTTTGAAAATGTTGCTGTGCCAAAAGATCTATTTTATAACTCACTTATTTGTGGTTCTCCCTGTAGTGTTTCCAGGCTTTCTGCTTTAACAGCAAATTAGGCTACTCCTTTGTGGAAACCTGAAAAGCAGTGATTTTTTTGTGAAGCACCATGTTTGTGCAGCCATCCAAAAAAATCTAATTGAGCAAAACTTAAAACTAGTAATGGACTAACATGTGGCCTCGCATTTAGGGCAACATATTGCTGGTAAGATACTAGCATTTGGGGAAAATGTCAACCCTGTTTGGAAGATGAACGACTTTTTAAATTAATGTGTTGGAGATAAGTGGTGGGATAGAGTAAAAATGCTGCCTTAGGTTTTTACAGGGCCTCTGAAAAAGTAGTATATCAGTAAAGGAAGAGCCTTGGAAAAGGTGACGGACTTTCTTGATTGAAGTGTTTTCATTTTTTGGTAGGAAGCTGGAATGGGGAAAATGAGCAAAAGCCATTACAGCATGGAAATGGTGTTATTTCTTCCTTAAAGCATACTTGAAAATGGAAACAATGGCAAACTATTAACAGAAAAGTGCTGTGAGGGCAAAAGAGAGCAGAAGTAATGAAAATGTGTTTTTCTTCATTATTTTTCTTCATTTTTTTCATTTCTACACAGGTTATTTGCTTTGTATAGCCTTACTTGGTGGTAAGTACCTGTGTAGGCTTCTCTTAAAGTAACATGTTAAAGAAGGGATAACTGATTTCAAACTATGCAGGTGAAAACAAGACATAGATCCTGAACTGAGAAAACTTAAGTTCTTTTAATAACTCATGAATTCTGGAAAACAAAACAATTTTTTAAAAAGTGTAAAGGTGGATGATGTAGTGAAACAAATGTATTAGAAAAGATCAGAGGAAGTGTGTTCACATGTGGCGTGTAGGTTCTGATATGCTTATGGAAGTGCTGGGAACCACTATCTGATACCTGCCTGCAGTTCAGAGCCAGGCCTAAGCTGCAGGAGGCTGTAAGTGGTTGGATCTACTTGTGTGGTATGTGTTTATATAACATTGATAGTCTTAATCTCTTTATGAGATATAATTCGTTGGCCAGAAAGTAATATTTTGGAAAACCCACTTTAAGAAAATCATAAGGATTTTTTTTAATGTCTAAGTACTTTAATCAAAAATGAATATGAAATAGAAATAGCATTTGAAAAATTAGGGTGTCTGTGGAACTATGAGCACATTCTGTAAAAACCTCTTACACTGTTCTCTTCCGAAATCTGGTGTTAAGATTTTTTTACAGTTTCCTCTAACAAATATTGAAATATAACAGAAATAAAATCTAGGAATAAACACACTTTTTAAAGGAGTTGTTCACAGTCATGTATTGTTGTGGTCTGTAAACAGAATTGAGGTGGGGATGAAGTGGGATCATGGGGATTTTTTTTAAGATAAAATTTATTTTAACTAAGAGCATTTCAGCATTTCCTTTCTCACATTACAATCCTGAAAGTACGGTTTTGTTACTGCTGGGGGTGTGACAAAGTGCAAGGTGAAAATGCGAGACCAAGGGTGGAGAGGAACTGATTTTTTTAATAGGCTTTATTGGAAAGGTGTATTCTCAAACTATATTTATGAAGATCTAAGGATCTGTGTAAAACAGGCCTATTTCATTTATTAAATGTGGTGGCCCATGTTGAATCATTCTGTGTTGAGGGGTGTTCTACTCTTGGCTGACTGACTTGTGAAACTCAGTACAGAACACTGTGTCAGTCTCCTCACTGTTTTGTGGTGGTGTTTACAGATGCACTGTGTCCAAATGAAAGGTTGAATTACCTGCTTTTTCTTCTCTTTTCTTTTTCTTTTTTTTTTTCCTTTAGGAATGAATTTAAAGTGTCTATGGTAGCTGTGAATTTGTGAGGGAGCCTGACTGCTGCTGCTTATTTTCTGTTCTTTTCTTGATGATTGATTATGTTGCTGACCTCAAGGCTTGGGTTTGGCCTCTCCTAAATAACTAATAAGGAGCATTCTGTCAAGCTGAGGTTTAGATGAGGGGGGAATGAAGATGGATTTTGAATCAAGCTTAGTTGACTTAAGATTATTCCAAGGAAATCAGCCTCTTGGGATTTCTTGGCATCACTTTTATATAGCTTTAAGACACTGTACATTTATCAGCATTGCAAAAGAAGGCAGACATGTCACTTCAGATACAGAAGCTAAGGCTGTTTTAACTGAAGAGCATCTTTATCCTAGATAGCATTGAAAACAGTGAAAAGGCAAGGCTAAATGTGGTAAGAATGATAGCAAGTATTTGCTGGACAAAGCTGTTTTTATAGGGCATTAGTGAACATGGAAAGCCATCTGCTGAAGATTGGTGGCTGAAAACAGATATTAATTAAGTAATGCATCGTTAATGATTAAAATTATTACAGAGGGTAAGGTAGCCTGGGAGGAAGACAGAAATTGTCTGTTGGCTCAGGAAAGCCAAAGCCCTGATAAAGTTAAATTTGGCTGAGGACGTTGAGGGCAACAAGAAAATATATAGATATATTGGTGATAAGAGGAAGAATAGGGAACATGTGAGCCCTGTCTGGAAGAAATGGGGTACCTGGTTACCTGGGATATGAAGAAGGCCGAGGTACTCCATGACTTTCTTGCTTTGGTATTCAGCAGTGAGAGCTCCAACCCCATGGCCCAGGCAGGAGAAGGCAAAGGCCTGTCAGGCTGTTGTTAAGGCACAGAGCGAACCTTATGGCCTTCTTAATGGATGTCTTGTTTCTAGTGCCAGCATTTTTATCAGTCAGTTCTATCTTCTTTTAAAGAAATTTTATTTTTTCCTTGTTTACTGCTGTTTTGAGTCACAGTAGATATTTAGCAGATTACTGTGTTTTGGGCTTAGCTTTTTGAGGTGTGCTGTAATAGGTGCATTTGTGTTCGATGCTTGGTAGATAATACACACTTGCTTATGCAATTTGTGTATATGTTGACTAACCAGGTGTTACCATCAAATTTACTACTAACCTTCTTCACCTGTTGTGGTTTTTTTTCTTTTAAATCTTACTTGGTTAATTCTCTGTTATACAACATGCTTTAGCAGAGCAAATGGACAGCAGTGACGTTTTGCTGCTCCCGTCAGACAGATGCAGCTCACATCTTTTCTTGTATGTTATGGAGCATGTGTGTCATGACCACTGACCTGAGCAAACACAGTACTTGCAGTGATTTCTTAGATGTGCCTTTTGGCTTCTCAGTATTTAACTCCCCATTTCACTTTTGTTTGTGTTGTTTAGTACTACTAGGCTATCCTTTGTAGGTATGAATAAAATAATAGGAAAAGCTCTTGGGCTCTGGAACTTTATCTACTCTAAAACTGTTAAAACCATCCTTGATACACTTTTGGTCCAGGGCATCTGTCACTTTCCAAGTGTGATAACAATCTTCCTGAGCCATGAGTCTGGGAGAATTATGTTAACAGCCAGGTTAACACTCAAGCTGAGAGTCAGAGCTTAATGGTATGGATGCCATCTGTCTGTGCTGGTTGGCCTCAGTGCCATGTAAAGATTCTGAGCATATTCAGTGTGCTCATTATATTAGGCATAGCCTCCTAGGTCCATCTTCTGTCTTGTCAGTTGGGTCTTGTAGAGGTACGTAGAGCCTGTAAGAAGGCAAGCAGGTAGTATTGTCTAATGAGCACATGAGATACATTTTCAACCCAGTATTCGTGTGCTGTCACCATTAAACACCAGAAGGTAAAGGCAGTTCCTAAAGGGAATTCATTCAACAGTTACGGTTGTGTAAACAATTTACTGCTCAGTGTCGTTTATTGAATAGTTTTTAAAATGTAAATTTAAATAACTGAAGATACTGCTTATAAAATCAAGAACAATACAGTGTTGTTAATGATCTCCTAAACCACTTAACCTACTGACAAGTTTATTCATCCAATTGGTATTCAAGACTGATGCCCTTTGCACATACAAGTCTTGCTTTTAAGGGTACTTCAGTTCTCTTTCTCTTGCTTATGCTTTCACTCTGCTTATGAGTAGTCCACTTCATACACAGAATCTCCACTCAAGGGGTTTACTGGCAACTGGCACAGGTAAAATAAGTGTTAGCAAATTAATTCACTCAAAGGGTGCCTTTTGTAGGTCCAACTGTAATGCAGTCATCTTTACCTTTCCTTTCCTTAGTAAAGGGCATTTGTTTAGCCCTAACCTCTTCTGTGAAGCTTTCTATAAAGGAACTAAAGGTTTTGGGCCTCCTGTGTTGGGTTTACTTGAGGATGTGGAGAGGAATGAGAGCTGGTATTATTTCTTGTAACAATAATGAGAGAATCTTTGGCTTACTCTGTTCATCATGAAGAAAGCTTTTCTTTACTCTGACAAAGAAAAGAGAATGTAGCAGGTTGTTCACTGATCTGAGCATCTCAAGTTACAGCTAGTCCTCTTTTTTTTTTTTAATAGTGTTTGTGTGGATCTTGGGATTGAGGTCCTTTGAAGCTGTTTCAAAAGTACTTTCAAAGAGGGTCCTAACACCTATTTAAGGTCCTCTATCTTTGACCTTCTCCCCACTGACATAGATAAGAACAGTTCAGAGGCACACAGAATAGTTATGGAGAAAATGGTAACATGAATTACAGTTTTAGGAATTGTAAGTCTTAATAAGCTCACACTTTCACCTTACGTATTTCTGCCTTCCACTCATGGTCATACCTCTGAACTGGCAGTGTTGAGCTGACCTATCTGTATTGAGCTGTCCTGTCTGAATACTCAGCTGTTTCGATATTTCTGACTACCCTGTTGAACCCGTGTCTTCACAACTTGTCCATATAATATCAAAACAAAGGATGTGATGTTTCATACAACAGAAAGCATTATCTTGGGATAGCTTGAAATGTTGGTTTGAGGTAAATCTTCACTTTAGATACTGGCGTGTTATTAAAACAGTTGCAAGTACTTGCTGTTCTTTCAGATCTTTGGCTTGATACAGAACATTGCATGAAAACTCACAAGTTCTTCTCTTCCATATTAAAGGATTTATTTTACTTGGTTTTGTTTCAAACAAAACAAACCGTAATGGAAAAGTGCTTGATTCCATCTGCCTGAGTCTGGTAATTAATTTGTGGGGGATGGCCTTTAAAGAGACGGAGAAGAACTCCGAACATACAAGGGTAACAGCTCACTGGTTGCTTCTTTTGTTCTGGATAGATTCTCATGGATATGTTTTCTTCTGACACAAATATTAACAAAATATAAATGGGAGTTGAATAGTGCTGATTATGTAAGGGTTACATTCTGAGCACAAGCTCCGTTGCATAGAACTTTCCGCAAAGCTCTGATTTGGGAGCAGGGGTCTCTGAGAAGTAGATTTTTAAGCTGTTTCCAGCTCCCAGCAGTAGCTGAATTTTGCTGTGACTCTTCTGTCTGCTCATGGTTTTCAGTTGTGTATTGGCATCTTTCCAGCATGTATCTGGAAGCCTTTCATAAGTACCTTATTATGTTTTCTGGAGAAGAGTTACTTCAGTGGCATTGAGTTCCTTTTGCAACGTGTGGAATTGTATGTAAATGTTGGTATGTGTGATTGTGATGTGCATATGTAAATATGAAGCTGAGATTGGCAGGTTTAAGTTATACAGTGCATGGCAAAAAGCTGCACTTATAAATCAAACTGAAGTCCAGAATGTTAGTGTTACTTAGTTACATGGTGTTACTTTCTCATTTTGCAGATTTAGTGTGGATGTAGTTCTTAAAAGACTTCCACTGTGAAGGCTACATTCGAGCTAAAATTGTGGGAAGATGAGTGGACTAAAATCTGTTCTTGTGATCCGAACAAACCTGCTCCTATTTGACTCTATTTGCATGACATTAGTACGCAGTTCCTACCCTTTTGTTGCCCTCCAGCAGCTCTTGCAAGTGGTGATGGTTTTGGTCTAACTTCACTGGCAGATAGACCAGATCACTGGACTTGATGGCTGACTGCTTAACAACATGATGATATTAATAACCAATATGATGCAAATTCTTAATTACAGGTATTGTTGCTCTAATTTGTTTAGAGGGCAAATTCATGCTAGATATAGTACTATCTGATAGAAAAATCGTTTTTAAAATAGGCAGAAATGCATCTAGAATATTAATATAAAAGCACAGATGTCTTGAACCCTTCCCAACCTTATCTGGATACAAGTTCATAGAAGTGCTCTCCAAGATGAATCCTTCCTAATAGGAGTATATACTGACTTCTTGGTGAAGCTTCTTATAATCATCTATCTTAACACTTCATAGAGAGATCCATATTTGTTTTAAGTGATTTTTTCACTTTTTTGTAACAATAGAAAAAGATGCAAATTCAACAACCCTTGCTGTAAACTCAGTACACTGTAAAATACAATAGAATATTGGTGTTAGTTTCTTGTACTGAGCAATATTTAGACTAAATAGCAGAAAATGGAACAAGATACTGCATTTTAGAGCTGTGTGATAGTGGTTAAGGGGAAATACAACTAATTTCTTTCCTGATATGTTTTGAGCATTTTGGAGCATAGCATAGAAGGAGGGAGCACATTGATGGATCTTGAGTTCAGAAGGTGATTGAACTTTGTAACAAACAGGTGGATAGCACCAATGACAAACACAAACCTTACAATTAATGGAACAGAATCAGTTGTCTTGAGGGTCAGAGAGCTGTTAGGAGTTGACACAAGTAAGAGGGTGATGTGTCACAGGCATCAGTTGGAATGACCGCACTGGCACATCAGAAATTAATTTGGACAGCTCTTTTAGGGGAATAAATAGCCATCCTGGTCTTGGGCTTATTGGAGAATGGGATTTTTAAGAGATAATGTGATTGGAGTGGGCAGGGGAAGGGGGCCCTCTTGCGTTGCATTTGAGATCCCATTATTCCAATTTCTCATGTCCTGTGGGCAAAAAGGTGGAGTAAGACTGTACTTTGTCCTTGAGCTACAACCTCACTGGGCTTACAGAGACGCAGTGGGTAGCTCATAAGACTGGACTGCTGCAATAGAGGTATCACGGTCTCTTCAGGGACGGGCAGGGAAGCCAAGGAGAGGAGGTTGTGCTCTACATAAAAGAATTACTCGGCAGCATGGTTCTCTGCTGTGGAGTGGGTCATAGGCCTGTCAAGCCTGTATGCTTCAGTATCAGAGGACCAGGCAGCAGCCATTAATACTGTGCTGAGCATTTGTTATACACAGCCTGATCAAGAAAAGGGAAGAGGATGAACCTTCCAAGGAGCTGGGTGATATCTGCTAGTGAAAGGCCTTTCTTCCTAGGGACTACTTGAAACTGTTCTGCAAGGGCAGCAGGATACTCGGGACAGTGTTTAGATGCAGATTTTGGAAGGACCTGCTAGGGCAAATGCTTTGCATTTGGCATCTCAGGCTGTAGTGGCTGGGAGATAGTAGGGTTTCAGATCCTGAGAGGAATTAGGAGGGTAACTATCAGACTAAGGTCCAGAATTTTATCTAGTTTAAAGAACTGCTAAGTGATGTCCTCCAAGAGGTTTGCTGTGAAGAGCAAAGGAGCACAGGACATATTGATCTCTGGAGACAGTTTTCTTAGATTGCAAAAACGACTTATTCTAATGTTCATGACAATAGCAGGCATGACAGTAAGCCTGCTAGGCTGCAGGGAGAGTTCCTGACTTTAGCAAAACCAAAGCCTACAGAAGGCACTGGTATTACTTACATGTGCAGCAGCATTAAGCCAAAGCTTGGTTGGAGTAGAAACTGAGGGAGGTAGAGACTAACAAAATGTGGAGAGCTCTTAGAGGTATGTGGACAGCCAAAGGAAGAGTAAGCAGAACATGGCCCTGCTGATGAATGGAATAAGCATGGTGTGACAACAAAGGGGTGTGGTGTGGATCTCAGAAGGGATCTGAGGTACTCTGTACTTTCTTGACAAGACCTGTTCTCAGGTGTGACAGAATTTAAGCAGCAGAGTGAGATGCCATCTTGGTTAGAGGAAGATCGAGTTACAGACTACTTAAATAAAGTGGTGAGATTCACCCTAGGGAACTGGCTGACATGACTCCAGCACCTCTCCCCATTGTCTTTGAGAAGTCAGGGCAATTGGGAACATCCTCAGTAACTGAAGGATGACAAATGTTACATGCATCTTCAAGAAACTCAAGGAAGATGAATGAGTGAAATAAATGGTTGTGTATCACAAAGATTATAGAGCGTATGACTTGGTGTAAGTCACATAACATAGGTCTGCATAAATTCTGTCTACGGGTGTTTCCATATGTGCTATCTTCTGAAACTTGGTTGTTAGCATTACATTACCTCATGATAGGAGAACTTGGGAAGTAAACTTCAGGAAGTTTGGAAGTAAAGTGCTGTCAGCAGGCTCTCATTTAGGCACAGTCTTGCATAGGTGCATTTTGAACTGGACTTGATAATGTGGTACTTAACACTGGCACTTTCCTGAAGCCTATTTATAGGATCAGTGGTGTTTTCCTATTGTTAGTATAGCTGAACAGGTCCAGAAGGATGAAATGGAGTTTCATTGGTTGTGCATTGACCGCAATTCCATCAGCTGTTCAAATCCATTTGATTGTGGTGGCCTTAGTGCATGGCTGGAGAGCAAGGTTGTCCTTTAGAAAGGCACATGGTGTCTTTGCTGTCTGTATTGTCCTGATTCAGTTCAGCCATTTCCAGCTCGCTGCTGTATCCCAGCACATACCGATGACATGTCTCAGAGGCAAAGGGAAGCTGCTGACACTTCACGTTTTTATGACTTGCTGTATGTTGTAGCAGTTCAGTAGCTGTTTCATGACTGACGACCTGACACTTGTTCTGAGCTATGTCATTCCTGTTTGTGAGTTGAAACCTGATTTTAAAATGGCATTTCTATGCAGGCTAGGCTTGAGTAAGTTTGGAACCATTTAAGTTTGCTTTTTTGTTTTGCTGTGAGGCAAATTACAGTGGCAAAAGAGACTCCGTGTTGGAAGCCAGATTCACAGATTTGAATTTGCTTCTTCACATGGTCTATTCCTCACCCTGATTCTCAGTCATTACATATTGCAAGCATACAGTCTGATTTTCTGCGTTTAAAAACAATTGGAATATTATTTGGATATGACAATATGGTCTTTATTTTGTGGATATTTTAATACATAAGCAATAAATTAAGGGTTTTGCAATGATACTTCCCTTAAATTTTGATCCTTCATACTTTGAGAGGTGGAGACTCAATTTCTTTCATGTCAGTGATGTGAAGATTCCCAATACAGAAAAACAGAAATTTTTCTCGTTGAAGGGGCAATGATGATGCTCATGTAATTTTACTAGAACACATGGAAGATGATAGCAAAAAGGAAATCTTTATTATGTTTAGCAGGGTTTCATCAAGACAGCTTCTTCTTGTGCTTTTTAGACTGAGTCCTTTCTTGTTCAAAGGCTAATAGTAGGTTAATAGCCAGTGGCAGGGTTACTCCTGAAAGACTCGGGAGTTTTTCTGGTCCAGGGACCTTTGCTATATTGCATTTTCAGTGTGATTCTTCTCCTGTAAGTGTTGCTCCTATTGAAGAGCTACGTGTGTTAAGTTTACTAGTAATTCTGTGAATGTGGAGGTATAAAACAAGATGTAAACATTTCTCTGTAATGAGAGTTTTTGCAGTGAAGCAAAGCTCTCCTTTTCCTGCATTAAACTACCATCGGTGTGGTTCTGTTTTTGAAAGAAAGACTATATTTGGTTGCAGCTTTTCTTTAAGGTGAAAGCCAGTCTAGTTTATAGATATTTTAAGAAAAGTGAAGATACAAGTTTGAATTACAAAATGTGAGTGGAAAATTCTGTTCTTTAGAACAACTAGGCTAATCCAAGATAAGGGCTGGAATAGTCTGGTAGGACACATTATAGTTTAAAGATATTTGTCTTTTTGCTGTTTCTTTTGTAAAGTGAGATCTGTCTCAATTACAAGAATATAACAGACTTTCTTTACTAGTATTTTTAACTTTCTTATTCAGAGAGATTGATATGATTGATTTCCTAGAAAGTAATACTGAACATGACTTCTTAAATAAGATCAGAACTATGTTTGTCTCCAGTGCGTGATGTGATTGATACATAAGACACATAAAACTGTTTCGCTTGATCACAGCCTCTCAGATAAAATACTTTTCAAATTTTCAGTGTGAACTGTTATTTCTAGATTTTTTGTAGCAGACAAAAAATCTGTTCTAGCTAAAAAGTAGGACTCATTAATCCCTGCCCTTGGGGTCCACTTTGAAGACTGTTTGTTTCGGTTTTTAGCCTCCATAAGTGAAAAGCAAATACATGGATTTGTTGCTAGTAGCATAGGAGAAGGGAACTGCAATTTCTAAGTACTTGTCCAGGCACAGAATGAGATTCAGTATTCTGTTTTCCATTCAGGTACATTTTTGCTGGTTCTGTTTCTGCTGAAGACAATGCACTGCATTGCAATGCAATGCACTGATGTTTCAGAGCAATAGTTGAACATCATACATGATGTCCTCAACAGAGTGAAGTGCCTCTCTTTGTGGCACTGTTCTCAAAGAACTTGCCTGCCTGTAAGCTGTGAAGTTCAAGGAATGGAGGAATTGTGTTTGATCAGCAAAGTGTCCATGGCATATGGCATTGTTGTTTGTGGTGAGGTTTCTATGTCAGAGACTCCCTTAAGGGAGCACACAGATAATAGAACACAGGAAATTATACTAGAGTTTCAACTAGTGGCATCTTCTGGAGAATATTGCATTGAAGCTGCCTCAGGATGCTCTGGATGGATTATATTCTGGCTATGTGGAATTTTCAGTAAAATGTACAAGTGTGTTGCCCGTTGGGGAAGGCAAGAAATGTTGTGATCCTTTGATAAAAGGATGAATGATATGCTTACAAGCCAAATATAACCCTCCATTTCACCTTCTTAGAAGCTACTCAACTACAATTATTTATTTTCCAGAGTGTGGATGCTGACGGACTATTGTTTGCTCTTAAGCTAAACAAAGTAATCTTTGTATTTAATAATAAAATAGAGCATTTCTAAGACTGTTCTAGGTGGTTTTAAAGTAGCAATAGTAAATACAAAAACATCAAAAATGCATGTTCATACTTTCATATTAGCTAGGTTCCCTAGCTTCTCAGGTGAATAGGAAACCACAAAGTCTTCATTCAATCCTATGCAATACCACGGTTTAGCTGTTGCTGTGTGTAACTGAGCCACAGTGTGACCACGCTGTCTTGGGTGAACACAAACAAGTGTAATTCAAACACCTACATCCAGTTCCCAAGTTGGATTTTTTGGCTTGCTTGCATCAAGATTAATTCTATTGCTTACTGAAAGCCTAATGGCTTTGTAATGATTGTAGTCAGTGTTAATTGCACTTAAGGAAACTGAACATTTCAATCTAGATGTCTGTTCTTTGACTATTCATCAGCAATTACGGATGCGAGGGTGGCTGAGCACTGGAAGAGGTTGCCTGGAGAGGTTGTGGAGTCTGCTGTCCTGGAGATGTTCAAAAGCTGTCAGGACACAATCCTGAGTAACGTGTTCTAGGGGACCCTGCTTGAGCAGGGAGGTTGGCCTAGATGAACTCCAGTGGTCCCTTCCAACCTTAACTGTTCTGTGAGATTAAATGGTAAATTGATTTGTTCCTTGCTATAGAACATAAAGCATGTATTGAGAGCACCCAGATTGCAGGAGTGTCCTTAAAAAAATCTTCAAACTTCATTTGACTTCCTTCTGTCAGTTTTAGTTTGTTCATTTGGTCTTTCCCAGTATACCAGTTTAATGTCTTTGTTTGCTGCCGCTTTGTATTTCACTGGCCTCTGTGCAGTCTGCATCTCTATTGTCTTACACCTTTGAAGGCTAGCCTGCATTTGCTACCATGTTAAAAGCAAAAGAACGAGTGTATTCCTTCAACAGATAAAAAAATTCAATTCAGCTGTCTCAAGCTAAATTTAAAACTGTGTTGTGATTTATGTTTAATATTACAGAGCTGAGGTAGTGATGTTTAGAAGTGTGTGTGGTAGGGAAAGAAGGATGCGTCTTGGGCTTTTGGAGATACAAGACTTAATGAAATAGCTGCTCTGGCAGAATAGCTGCAATGGCAGAACTTGAAGTATGCATAAAACTGCTTTCATGCCATAGGAGTGAAAGGAGGCTGATATGATCCTGATTTTTACAACATTTTAAGGAGAGAACTGGTGGGATATGTCTGTTCACCTCACAGCAGACATGACAATAAATTTCTCCTGGTGAACACATAAGTAAATGCAGTGAATGAAGGAGGAAGATGAACTTTGCACTGCTTGCAAAAGGAAGTGATACTGAACAAATCTTACCAAGTTCTTAAAAAATGCCAAAAGGTTTGGACATTAAACTCATCTGGTTGGTTCCAGTTGTTTGGATGAAGCCAAACTAATTTTGTTTGCATGTGTTTCAGGTGGTGGTTGCCAGTTTCAGTCTGTTGCTTGGATTTCTCTGTTGGCCACTGTCCTGCTGTCAAGCTGGACCTCTGATATCATGCTTTTTAACTTGTTTGAAGATACAGAACCAAGCATGATAAAATCAGTAACTCAAAGTTTCTGGAGACTGGCACAGATGTATTAAAGTTACTGTTTTCACATAAGTGTGTTGTGGATTCTGTAGCTATTTCAGGGGTGTTACTAGAAATGCTGTAGATTGAAATTACAAGATAATTATAAGTCACTTTGTTTAAATGTATGTTTTAATGCCTAATTATCTCCTTAATTTATGTTGAAGGCATACAATTTATGTATGTTATACTAACTTTCCCTTTCTCAGATTGCATTTCTTCTAATTGTTTCGAATCTTGGATAAGATGAAACCTTAGTGATTCTGGGGAGGTTTGCGTGACAGAAATCAAAGGCTGTAAATCGCATTTGGCACATTGCTTCGCTGTGGAGGATAGAGATAAGGCAAGAAATAAAAATCATTAATGGTATTTTGGCTGTTGAATTTTGTGATACTATCAGTCATATGCCCAGAAGATAAGATAGATGACTCTTTGTTCTTGATTAGGTCTTACATTTTGTTGTGGTTTTATTTTTTTGTGTAGCATATAGTCTGACTTGTTTACTCTTGGGGGTGGGTGGTGAGGAGCTCTATTTTGTCCTTTGAGTGTTGCTATTGCTCATAATCTGATATCAAGGGTTATACCTTAAGAAAGTTCTTTCAGGTTGCCACTTGGAGGCTATCCATTATTAAGATTAGGTAGACACAGTGAAGCTGTGGGTATCTGTTTAACAGGGGCATATTGTGCTCATTTCAGATGCTTCAGGATAGATACATGAGCTACCAAGATCAGTGTTTTTTATTTACCTGCAACTTAGATCAATTACTTGGCATCTCTTTGGTAAGTTTAAATTTAATAGGTCTAATTCAAATCACAGAATCTGTTAAAAGAGACTTTCCATTCAGTGCTTGCTACCTGTGCCAAGACTATTACCTCTGATTTATATTTTTGATCCTCTAGAATGTGAGCGTCTTGGAAAAGCTTAGGTTATATTTTAAAAAGGTAGGGGAGGAACACTGACGGATGTTACTGCTGTGCAGGTAAGGTTTCACTGCCTCAATGTAGAGTGAATGTGACCACTAAAAACTAGTCTCTAAACCCCCAGACGCAAGAAAGATACCATGAGCCAGGACGTACTAATAACACTCTAAAGGTACTTGTGGTTGCCTAACTAATGATTCCAAACTCTTGTTTGGATAGTGGTTTCTTACTCAGCTTCATAATACGTTTACCAAGAAATTATAGGTGCAGCCCCCTTATCTATGAGGAAAATTAAAGTAGAGGAAGAATTTTTGTCGAAGTAACTTCAAAGTGTAGTGAAGTGCAAGAATGAAATCTAGGTCTTGCAAATACCCTACGAACACTTTTTATTAGTGCCCAAGACTTCTTGAATGTGAAGTTGGTAGGGTAAACTGTGAAGTTGCTTGAAGCAACTCTACGTTCTCCTCATGGATTTATTTCTAAAATCTAGGTTATCCTCCCTCTCTTTTCCTATTAGCCTAGAGGTTTCTGTCACTACTTCTGCTACCTCAGTTTTGCGTGGTTTTTTATGGGCAGTGAAATCTTAGTATAAAACTTGGTTTTGTATGTTGTACACAAGGTGGTCCAGAATTCTTTCTTGATACAAGTGAAGCTTCGTTTAAAATTAAGCAGAATAGGCTATACACTATAGGTCTGCTTTTGTGCAGTTGGAATTGAAGCAACCATTCTTTACCTTCAAACTATTCAGGATGCCCTTGGTGTTGAATGTGGAATTTGATGTTTCCTGTCAACAGTAGTTGTATGTAGTACCAAGATGTACTAAAATGTATCATCTAGTTACAAAAAAGTTTAATATGCTGCAACCTTAAATGCTAAAATACCTTCATTTCCTTAATTTTTATAGTAGTGTTTCTTCTGAAAAACAAAAACATTTACTTGCTGGGTTTCCGGTGGTACCATGCAGATACAGGCAGGCTTCATGTAGCTCTGTAGAAGTAGGGAGATGTGGGATGGTATTCCTGAAGCTCTGGCATTTTATCACAAATCATGCTAAGAGATATGACAGGCACACTACTTATTTCAGTAACTATGTTGTGATCACTTGAAATGTAGTAGGATGTCTGCTTTTCTATGTAAATTTCTTGATGCAAACTGGAGATTAGACTAGGATGCATATCTGTGTATGTTTCTTCTAAATTCTGTTGTGGACCTTTTGTATCATATCCGAGAAAAGGTAGACCAATGTTTCAGTCAGACTAAACAGGCATGTATGTATGTGTGTATTTCATGATTTTATCTAAGAAAACTACCTCTGTGTGTGTATGGTTTGGATACGGTAGACCATACAGCAAAATAAGGAAAAAGCCACTGCTTCTCTTAAACCTGGATGTTAATCATATGCTTTTAATTTATAACTAATTTGATTAGGAGAAACTTTGTGAAGAGGTTAGTAAGATTTCTTTAACAAACATGACATGACCCTACTAGATATGTTTTAAATCAGTCTTTAAAAAATAAAAGTGAAAAAATTGAAGGGAAAAAAGTATTTTAGAATATCAGAAGGCACAAGAGCTGTATATTTTGGTGGATTCCAAATGACTTTGAGTAATGTAATTCCATAAACTTAATGTCTGTGCTTATGGTGGAGTAAGCGTTTTGTAAGCCTGGTTGTTTAGGGCCTGTATGTCGGCAGTTTTTGGAAAGGCACAATGCAGAATATGTATTACGGAGGGATGAACTACTGTGAAAGGATGCCTTTTATTAATTGTGTTATTTTTTTTCTCTATACTGAATTAGTTTTACAGGTGGCATCTTCTGGTATCTCCAAGCAGGTGTGTTCTGTTCTAAATTGTAAAATCCTCTTAAAGCTGAAGAGTTAAAAGGGACTTACAACATACATAGAATATAAAATGAAGGTGGTATCTTGTGTAATAGTGGATCAGTTACTGTCTTGAAGACTGCAAGCAGGAATTATGTGAATGTTCTTAAATGTGAATTAAGGGAGATTATTTTTTAATTATTTCTCCTAACTAATTCTCTGAGTAGTTCATCTTGTGAATTACGTTACCTCCAAAATACAACTTCTAGCTGTTTAATCAAAAACTTATGTCACTTGGGGCTTCTTGAAGAAAAATTACTTAACTGATATTACCCATGATACTTCTTCTTGAGATTCTTCTGAAAATTCTTGGCTTCAGTTATGTAATTCAAGTGTAAAAGCTTCTCAAAAGGCCAGAGAGTTGTATTTCTAGAGAACATGTATGATGGACTTGTTCCAAAACATATTGGCTTGTTCTTCTCGTCCTTGCCTTGCAATTAGAAAAGAGCTTTTGGTTAATGTTTGATTCTCATAACACAAGATCTGAGTCACTCACAAGGATTTGATCTTTTCCTATGTCGCTGTAATGATGAAAACTCATCTCTTTTATGGAGAGGATTTCTTTAATTGCAAGAGTTTCCAGTAGTTGAATCAGTCATGCTGATGATCTTTTGTATTAATTCCAACTTTCTTAAGAGCTAGTTAAAATTCCTTGCTTTTGTTATGTCCATAAGGTATCCTGTTTATTTTTATTCTAGGTTATTTACTTTCTAGAAGAGAGGGTCAAGCAGGATCCCCTGAAAAGCCGTTGTCTGATCTGGGTCGTCTGTCGTACTTGGCTTATTGGAAAAGTGTCATATTGGAATACCTGAACTGCCACCATGAAAAACAAATCAGCATCAAAGGAATGAGCCGAGCTACTGGAATGTGTCCACATGATATTGCCACAACCCTGCAGCAACATAGCATGATAGATAAAAGAGAAGATAGGTCAGTGAATCTTTTTAAAAAAAACATTTAAGTACTGAGACAAAACATTCTCTACTTACAAAACAGTTGATGTGAAAAATGTCTGTGTAAAAGTTTGACTTTAAAATGAGTGATAACCAGCTTACTGTAGAAGTCAGTACAGATGGGTCTTACATAAAGAGCTTTTCTTCCTGGTGATTTTTCAGATGCTATTTCATGTTAATGGTTATTAGAAATATGTGGCCAGCTCAAAACATTTTCAGTTAAGAATTTTGTTTCATTCAGTATAATCTTCTCTAAGTGTTCCCAGCTCTTGCTGTGCAAATATTTTGCTTTGAATGCTACTGAGAGAAAAATTTGTTTGTGGGTGGCAGTCTCCCTTTCCACACCCCCTCTTTCAATCATTGCTGAATTCATGTAAACCATGGGATCAGATCAGCTCTACATGAAGTGCTCGTGCTCAAGGTGCTGGTAATGCAAGTTTCTGTTTAATGTTAGGATCAATGTTGAAAGTTAGTGCACTGAGAAGGTGAGTTCCTGTTTTGTGAATATCTTCTTTCTTCATGCTCTTGATGGATATTTTAGAACTTTACTGGGTTGTTGTTCTTGTTTGGTCTGTTTCTTTCCATAAAATGTCTTAAATGACTTTCAATGGTATTTGTGTTTCTGAAGATGCTCTTAATTCTTTCTGGATATTCCAATCATAGAAACTTTGTAATTAAGCAAAGCTGCCTTACAAACACTGGCTTGCCAAAAAATAAAATTAAAATCAGGAAAAGTTCAGCTTCAGTAATTTTTATGTGTCCCATCACTAGTATTCAAAACTAGTAACTTTTCAACCAGTAAGAATGCAAGTCTTCAAAAAGGAGATTGGCTTACAACAAGATGGTGTATGAGAGTAGTGAGAGGAGTGCTGTCGTTGCATTAAACCCTTTCTGGAGTACTTAGTTATGGACAACCTGAGGACAAATGTATTTTAAGGGAAATTTTTCTTACATATAGTGAAGTAGAAGTTTGTCACAATTCTGGGAAAAGGCTTCTGGATCTGATTTCTTCTTTTAAACTTTGTTTTTCACTGAGAAAATGTTGTTCCTTAACCAACCTGATTTTTACAGCACTTGAAATTCTTGCTACTCCTTGTTGTTTAGAATTGTATAGCTCTTTGTGACAGGGGAGTTTGATGGGATATGTGCCAATGTACTAGCATACTGGGCTATTTTATTAGTCTTTACCTACTTTTGATATCCCACTTCATAGTAATTGGAAAGTCGTTTTGTACTTCATTAGCACAGGACTAAAGTACATTCGTATGCTTTGTTAGAAAACTTGTGCTTCTGACTTGCTTTCTAGTCCCGTTAACTTACGTCTTCAGCTGTGACATTACGACTTTCTCACTCTTGACTTCATGATCCACAGTGTTTTCTATCTATGTTTGTATGTAATATTAAAATTGGAAATTGTTCTGGCAGTGATTCAAGTGCCAACACTAAACCTCTTGAATTAGATTTAGAGTAGTCAACTATAAAACCTTTACTTTCCTCTCTGTTGCTCTAGTGATGGTTAATATTGAGCTTTCACTTCATAAACTGTTGTTTCCTCACTTCCTCTCAGTATGCAGTCAGTAGTGTAAGCATGTTATCACTGCGTGTCAGCTGGTATTTTTAGTTTGATGGATCCTTTTATTTACCCATCTCTTTTCACAGGTTGTTTTGCAAAAGGATTTCAACTGTAGAAAGGCTGTTCTGGGTGATCACTTCCTAAATTAAATTACTGTTTATTTGATTGTAGATTTGTAATTATTAGAAGGGAAAAGCTGATTTCAAGTCATATGGAGAAACTGAAAGCGAATCCACGTATCAATGAAGTGGATCCCGAAAGCTTGAGATGGACTCCTTTGTTAGTTTCTAATGCTGCAGTTTCTGAAGAAGAGAGGGAAGCAGAAAAGGAGGTAATATCAGAGATATCTTCTGAATTTCTCTTTCTTTGGCTTTCATAACTCTGAATATTCAACATTAGACTGTCTTAAATAGAGCAGATTTAACTTTGACCACTCCATACTGATATTGTAATGCAGAATTTTTGGAAGCTGTGCAGCAACACGTGGTAACTTTGGGGGGATGTATATGAAAACTTAAAATGTGAATCACTTGTCGTGGAGCTGTATTTATCACTCTTGAGGTAGTCAAAGAGCATGTAATCAGATCAAATTTGGTGCAGAGCTCAGGGGCTGCACTGTCAGTCGATTCTTTGTGTTCTCAACTTGCTCAAAGTGATCCAGTCAGTGGGCATGTAATGTAGTGCTAAAGGACTTAAATCAATTCGCTGCATCATTAATAGTGCTAAATATCCCATGAAATGCAATCTTCTTTGGTTTGTTATCTGTTAACTGTTGTAAAGGAGCAAGTAGATGATTCAGCTGAAATGTTGTTGCTAGGTTAGCCAGCAGTGCTAATCGGGGTTGACTTATTTTAACTATTTAGCTGAATGTAAAGGATATGGCTAAGTAAATGCTGTTTCAGTGACCTGTTATTTTAACCTCAACCCTTCAGGCTGAGCGTCTTATGGAACAAGCTAGCTGCTGGGAAAAGGAAGAGCAAGAAATATTCTCCACAAGAGCTAATAGTAGGCAATCACCTGCAAAAGTACAATCTAAAAATAAATATTTGCGACCTCCAGAAAGTGTGGCAGTGGTGGGGGAGCGAGGGCAATCCACAGAACAATCTAAAGAAAGCAGTGAGGAGGATGGCGGGGATGAGAATCAACAGAGTTCGCCTCCCCGGCTGACAAAGCCGCAGTCCCTGGCCATGAAAAGAAAGGTGTGTTACTTCAGTGGTTTGGTTCAAAGTCATTTGTCTCTGATTGCAATCAAATCGTTATCATCAAAATAACAATCTCGTTTTTTGCTAACATTTATTAGACTGTTTTAATCCTTTGTGTGTTATTTAGACACTTAACTACTCTTCTCTTCTCTTTTTTGCACTCCATCCAATATTTTGTCTTTTGGATTTTTCACGGAACTATAAACTCTAGTTTAAAAATTAACAGAAAATTCTGATTTTTTTATCAGAAGTTATGGACATAGTGACATAAAAAAATCAGTTTTCTGTTAATTTTTTTAAACTAGAGATTGCCCTCTGGTGTTTGGCATTGGTATTGGTTCAATATTTTAATGGTACTTTCTTTTTTTGTATTTAAGATGGAGTCCAGCTTGTGGAGTTTGTCTTTTTATGTTCTTTTTTTTAATGTAGGAACTCCTGAAAGGGGAATACTGTTTTTCAAAAGAAATGCTGTTGAAACAAAAGGGTTTTTTTTGCCCATATTCTTCTAATTTAAATATTAAATTCTGGCTACTGCCATGTTTGCGTAATTCTTCATTTCTTTGAAAAATCAACTCTTTGAGTTGCTTAAATTAGTAAACTTAAGAATCCCAAAATTGTAAAGCACTCACCTTAGCCTATGTATTTAGGTGTCTCTGGTGAGAATTAGGAAATTGGATTGTCCTTTTGGTTATACTTTAAGTGAGCTTACTTTAATGTAACTATAAATCTCTGAGAATGTATAATAATAGAAAAACAAAATCTTGAACAGTTTTTTTTATAGCAGCCAACTGTAGGATTCTTGAGGTGCACTTCTTCGATGTTATCTATTTTTCTGTGTACTTACTTACTTCTAAAAATAGCAGAAACCCGAAATGTAGAAGAATAAGCTTTGATACTTGTGAAGGTTGTTGGGGAATTATAAATCTACAGAGGAAAAATGTGTGAGTACAATTTATGTAATAGTGCTATGAATATTATTTGACAGAAGAAGGTAAAAGACACTGCAATATAAAGAAAATTCTAGTCTTCATTTTCACTTACAGAAAGGTTTGTATACATGTATACATACCTCTTTTAACTGTTTAGACATTTGACTTTTAGATTCTATCTACATTTGAATTTGATGCCAGGTAAGGTGGTTTTTTGAATGAGTAAATAGATTATTGTAAACTCACTCTTCAAAAATTTATGTCCAGAATCAGTTAATGAACGGGAATGTAGGAAGAGTTTTATTTGTGGAATTATTTTTCAGAGACCTTTCATACTGAAAAAGAAAAGGGGCCGTAAACGCAGAAGGATAAATAGCAGTGTTACAACAGAGACAATTTCTGAAACAACAGAGGTGTTGAATGAGCCATTCGATAACTCAGATGAAGAGCGGCCCATGCCACAGCTGGAACCCACCTGTGAGATGGATGGAGAAGATGATGACTTGAAGCCTGTGATTAGAAAAACTTTTGAGTATCAACCTGGGCAGCAGAAACAGGAGGAGGAAGAGCAGAGCAAGGAGGAGAAAGATATTCATTGTTACAGGAGTGATGAAAATTGTACAGGTAAACTTAAAATGTTCTTATATCTTCACAAAATTTATTTTGTTGAGTGGCCTTCAAAAGAAGTGGGGTTTTTTGTCATAAATCTGGAAATTTTTAATTAGATGTATTTAGCTGTTATTATAAAATGATAATTTGCTTTTTGTGTTCAGGAAACAAATCTTTTTCAGTCTGAGGCATTGAAGTTCTTGTCATATTGTCGAAAACAACTTTTATGTCCCTACAGCAGGGCATTTCATACTCAGCCATGCAAAGGGTATCACTGGAATATTGTCCAGTATAGTTTTTGTATCAGTGGTAAAGGATACAAGCAAAAAGTAAGATTTGATTTACACAAATATCTTTCTATTCAATGTTGTTGGTAATTCAATGAAATGTTTGTTGCTTCTGTGGTATAATATATCCTCAGTACCAGGATCTTGGTTTTTTTCCTCACGAAAGAGACAGTTTTAACTGTGTCCTTTCAAAGCTGCTTTTCTAGTTTGATTTCAGGGATATTTCTTGTCAGAAAAGTTAGTAGTGAAACTGCTAATGAGGTATTCTGAACGTACACTCTTCCCTTGACCTCCGGGCCATCAAATTATGCTTATGAGTTTTAATTCCAGAATGAATGAATAGGTTCTCAGGTCTGTGTATTTTCTCTAAGAAGCCAGTAGGTACTACTTCAGTATTTTTGTAATTGCATGAGAAGTTTCATCCTTGCGATCCTCAGTTGAGGGATCGTGGGCTGATTTCTATTTCAAACAGCTCTTGTGTGATGTGGTACATTAGAATATTACCACTTTTTCCAGCTTCTCAAGAGGCATTAATTAAACTAATAGTAGCAAGTTCCAGCTATGTCCCAGTGGTCAGGTTTGCACTGTTTTAACTAGACTGATGTTTTGTATTTGCCCATGGACCACATCATCACAATATAGAAGTATCACTGAAGCCATTACACTCCCAAGTGCAGCATGTTGTATCTTGATAATTCTCCTTTTTTCTGGACTATATGTAAGTGGTATCTGGGGAGAAAAGAAAGAGGCAAATGTGTTTGGGTCCTTTTTTATAGTCAGTGGATTAATTTAGCATTCTGATGCACTCTCTATTTAATTTTAATTATCTTTTGCCTTCTATCATCTCTTGTAAGCTGTGTCATGGTATGTTGCCTGTGAGAAAGTACTAGAATGAACCACCTTTTTTCAGTGTTGGTGTTAAAGCATGATTATATATTTATTATGGCTTGTCTTCCAGAATGGTCAAAGAGGAAACTCCAGACTTTCATGTCATTACTGTCAAAAAAGATGAATGTGTGTTAGATCAATGTCTATATAAAGTGAAGGCATACTTCTGTTCTAAAGCCAAAGGGTGAAAATCAAATATTTGGACAGTATTTGCTTTAGTTTACATGTCTTGTCATTTAAATCTCTGGGATTCTTCTAATATATAAATGGTGGTTCAGATAGTGTCTGTTAAAAGGCCACCAAACAATAACAATAAACTATCTGTGTAGTGTGTTTGAGCTGTAGATACTACATCGTTCTACTGTGGTTTGAGATCTGTTTATCACTCTTGTTTCATAGTTTCTTAATACATTTTGAGTTTATAAATTATTTTCAGGTTTATATTGGAAAATATTGATTAGTCTGCAAGCTAAGACTTTTTTTTTTTGTCTCTATTACCTCCCAAAGATAATACAGAGGATGTAGCTGTGTTGGAAGAAAGCACTAAAGACAATCTTGAACCTTTAAAGAGTAAGCAGGGTTGGCCCAAAGGAGTTAAGCGTGGTCCATCTAAATGGAGGCAAAGTAAGGAAAGAAAACCTGGCTTTAAGCTTAATTTATACACTCCACCTGAGACTCCCATGGAGCCTGACTATCAGGTGCTGGTGGAAGAACAAAAGGAAGTAGCTGAAGACAAGCCCTGTTCAGTTCCTGCTGTTACTGAGGAAGCTATTAAAGAACCTGTTGAAGCATTACCACCACCAGATGATGAGGTGAAAGAGGTAGAACCTGAACCTCTGCATCCACCCAGTGAGCCCTTTGAAAAACAAGAAAGTGATAGTATGAAAGCTGGGGAAGAAGAAAGGAGCATGGAAGAAGATGGAATCAATTCAAAAGATCAAGAAAAAGACAAAGCAGAAGAAGTTTTTGTGCAAAAAGAGGAGTCCGTGCATTTGGATGATCAGGAGGAAGAGGAGGAGGAGGATGAAGAACCTTCTCACAATGAGGATCATGACGCAGATGATGAAGATGATAGCCACATGGGTTCAACAGAAGTGGAGAAAGAGGAATTGCCTGGTGAAGCTTTCAAAGAAATGCTGGAGACTCAGCAATCTTTTTTAGACGTAAATGTTCAAACTGGTAATTCAAATCAGGAGGAGTTAATGGATTGTGGTGTTGACCTTGCAGCTGATGAGTGTGAAAGTGACCAGAAAGAACTTGCTACAGATTCAGATCCAGTGCCTGAATCTGATGATGATCATGCAGACAACAACCAGGACCAAAAAGCTGGTGAAGAATTACATTCCGATTTCAAGGGAGAGAGTACTGAGACCATGGAGATTGACTCAGAGACGGTTCAAGCAGTACAGTCTCTAACCCAAGAAACAAGTGAACATGAAGATACTTTTCAGGACTGTGCAGAGACTCAAGAGGCCTGTAGAAGTTTGCAGAACTATGCCCACAGTGACCAAAGTCCCCAAATGACCACACTGGATGACTGTCAGCAGTCTGACCACAGCAGCCCAGTTTCATCTGTGCACTCTCATCCCAGCCAGTCAGTTCGTTCTGTTAATAGTCCAAATGTTGCTCCTTTAGAGAACAGCTATGCTCAGATCAGCCCGGATCAAAGTGCCATTTCTGTGCCGTCTCTACAGAACATGGAGACCAGCCCAATGATGGATGTTCCCTCGGTTTCTGATCATTCGCAGCAAGTCGTGGATAGTGGGTTTAGTGACTTAGGAAGTATTGAGAGCACAACAGAAAACTATGAAAACCCAAGCAGTTACGATTCTACAATGGGTAGTAGTATCTGTGGAAACAACTCTTCTCAAAACAGTTGCTCGTACAGTAGCCTTACATCTAGTAACCTAACGCAGAGTAGCTGTGCAGTGACCCAGCAGATGTCTAACATTAATGGAAGCTGCAGTATGATGCAACAAGCAAACATCAATTCTCCTCCCACTTGTAATGTAAAATCTCCCCAAGGTTGTGTTGTTGAAAGGCCTCCAAGCAGCAACCAGCAGTTATCCCAGTGCAGCATGGCTGCTAATTTTACACCACCTATGCAGTTGACTGAAATCCCTGAGACTAGCAATGCCAACATTGGATTATATGAAAGAATGGGGCAGAGTGAATTCGGAGCAGGGCATTACTCCCAGCCATCTGCCACCTTCAGCCTTGCCAAACTGCAACAGTTAACTAATACGCTTATGGATCATTCTTTGCCTTACAGCCATTCAGCTGCTGTAACTTCCTATGCAAACAGTGCCTCTTTGTCTGCCCCCTTAAGTAACACAGGGCTTGTTCAGCTTTCTCAGTCTCCACATGCTGTTCCTGGAGGACCCCAAGCACAGGCTACCATGACCCCTCCCCCCAACCTTACTCCTCCTCCCATGAATTTGCCACCTCCCCTTTTGCAGCGTAATATGGCTTCGTCGAATATTGGAATATCCCACACCCAAAGACTGCAGACTCAGATGGCCACTAAAGGTCATGTCTCTGTAAGAACCAAATCCACGCCTCTGCCACCTGCTGCTGCAGCCCATCAGCCACAAATTTATGGGCGAGCTTCACAGACAGTGGCCATGCAAGGGCCTGCACGGACCTTAACAATGCAGCGTGGCATGAACATGAGTGTAAATTTGATGCCAGCCCCTGCTTATAATGTCAATTCAGTGAACATGAATATGAATACCCTTAATGCTATGAATGGTTACGGTATGTCCCAGCCAATGATGAATAGCGGCTATCACAGTAATCATGGGTATATGAATCAAACCCCCCAGTACCCTATGCAGATGCAGATGGGAATGATGGGAACTCAGCCATATGCACAGCAGCCAATGCAGACAGCGCCCCACAGTAACATGATGTACACTCCTCCGGGCCACCACGGCTACATGAACACAGGCATGTCCAAACAGTCTCTCAATGGATCCTACATGAGAAGGTAGGCCCGTGGGAGAGACACGCTACCAAACTGGCGTATGGGATTGATCTGCACAAATACCTTTGGAGAGTACGATTTCAAAACCAGCAATTGGTGTGAATGCAAAAACATTTGTTGGCACCATTTAAAAGCTGTATGCAGCAGAAAGCCTTATACAAGTTTTTCTTTATTTCTTGCTTTGTTGGTTTTTTCGTTTTTTTTTTCTTTTTTTTTTGTTTTGTTCTGTTTTGGGGGTTTTTTGTTTATTTTTTTTAACATTGTGAGATTTAACTTCTCTTTGGGGGGAATTAGGTGGTTTTCCATCTTTTGTTTATTTCATTGAGCTTGAAGTTCTCTGGAAAGGAAGAACTCTTTCTATGAACTGCAATTACACAGCAGCTGATGGTTCAGAGCCATTTTATGTGCCTGCTCCCATTAAAAATGTGGATAAATAGACTCCAAAACTATCAGACAGTACTGGATCATGAGCTTTTTCTCTCTCCTTTCCCCACATGTAAATGCCTTTTAGCAGTTCTTTTATTGTATTATTTTGTTTCTGAAGGTGACACTTCTGCATGCCGCTAATGTCTTTGTTAGTGACAGTGCATTTTGTAGTACTGTACAAGTGTTGTGCTTAACAGTAAGCCATTTCTTAATTTTTTTGCCTTGATTAGGTTACCCTAGTTTGAGGGGTAAAAAAACCAGAACTATATTTTTGTTAATTATAAAACTTGTAAAAATAATAAAAAAAAGCTGCAAAAGCTATTCCCATTTTGGTTAGTTCAAAGGGTTTTATTGCTGTATGTTTAGTGTAAAGTTGAGACTCTTTTCCATTTTTGTGACCAGTTTCTTTGGGGCTGGGGTAGGAAAAAAGGCAGCTTTCTGTTTTATAAAAACTGTTATTTTTTTTGTTGATTGAAACATCTCAGTGTTTATTTGTCAAGTTTTGAAACATTTTCGTATATGTCCAAATACTTGGCAGGATTTAAAAAAAAAAGTAGTGAATTTGGTGTAAAGTTGCTATTTTATGGAAATGCCTCTAACTTTACATTTTCATTCCATCTGTAGATTTTTCTATCTTTATAAAATATTGGAGTTATTTTTTAAGGGAAAAAATAGAGCAGTAGCGTGTGAATAGCTCAAACTAAGCTTACAGATCGCATGTAAAAAGGCAAAAGTTATTTGTGTCTGTTTATATTGCTTCCTTTTTTGTAGCCTTTGTACCTGTACAGAGTGACTGTAAGGGCCGAACAGAAGAGGCTTGATACATGTAAAAATAGGACCCAGTGACACTCTTGTATTTATCTGTTATCTTTTTAGTCAGTCACTTAAAAAAATACCCACAAAAGACCCACCCAAGCAACAAAAATAAAAACGGCAAAAAACTACACCCCTCCCCCAAGCTGTACATTTTAACATAAAATAAATTATGATGAGCCATTTTTAGCCTCTTGTGTCTTGTCATAGTTTGATGTTGCATGGGAATTACCTCCTGAAACAGTGTTTGTTACGGTGCTCTCACATGCTTGATCTAAAGCCCATTAAAGTTGGTGGGGTTTGGATGAGGCTGTTTAGAGCTTAAGTGTAGGTTACTCATCATAACTGCATACACCTTGTGAAAATAAAGAATACCCAAGATTATTTTTTTTAATAATCTTAATAAAATATTGAATAAATATGTATTTAATACCTTACAAGGCTGTCAATATTTAATGTATGAAACTTCTTTCCTATAGAAAGTGTGAATATATATATATATATATAAAAGGATATATGATAGTAACAGACATGGTGTTTGAACTGTATTTTAATGATAGAATTGTAATCTCTTCCTTTGTCATTGTTGCTGGGTGACGAGATGATGCAAAGTCTGCGTTGAATCTATGGGTTCTGTGTATACGCATGTATGTGGGCACACACAAACATACACACAGAGATGAGCACTTCTAATCTAGCAATAGAAGGTCTGCTAAAGCCAAGAAGGCTGTCAATGTGTGGATCTCGTGAGTGGACAAATTCAAATGTGGGATGTGTGAATCCACACCAGAAAAAGTCCTTGTAATAATTTTTCAAAATGCTGATGTGGATGTTGCCACTGTCACTGCAGTAAGGTTGCTAGCTAAGGTGAAAGGATTGGCCATCTTGACTGAAAACTGTGTCCCCATTCCAGTATATAAAACAGCTTTAAGAGTAATATTTGATATATCTAAAAGTCAAAGAAATGCGTATTTCTTTAAATTAAACCATTACTGTGTGGTGGTGCCAAATCAAGAAACTAATATTACAGATTCATGTGCATAACCTGTCCAGTTTTAATACAGTGGAGCAGGAGTCTAAAATAGTGACTCTGAATGAGAACTAAAATTGCTGGTCAAATGGTAATCTGGAGTAACTTGTGTTTTAGGAGTTCAGAACACCTGATAAGGAGAGCACAATACAACAAAGATCTTGGTTCATGCCCTTACATTGTCAAATTTGTTGATCGAAGGCAGAGACTATTCATAGTACTTAAACTTTGTTTTCATCTTCACAAAGTAACTCACCTTTTTTATGCTTAGGAAAAGGAAAGGGGAACTCAGCGCAGTTACGTGCAGCCTTCAGGTGTATTTAGCTAGGACCATATCTTTGTTAAATAATTGCATCTCAAGGTAGCATTACGTTTTCTGATTTTTTATTTGTGTGTTTTTATAGCGAGTGAAAAAGGCACATGGGTCTTTATCTGCTGCTGTTTAGTTTCAAGTTTTGAAGCCTGTAACATAACAGGCAAATCAAACCTTCTTACCATTACAAATATTTGCTAACCTGTAACAGAGCATCCTGACTCCAGCATACGGCTAAAAATTCTGTATTTACAATATAGAGGTTAAAAGTTGGTTGGGAAACGACGCGTAGTGTGCGCACAACAGGCAAGTTTCTGATATAATTTTGTTATTTCAGAATTGAATTCCTTTCAGGGGGACAAGCGAGTATCCTACATCTTTTCCCATAACAACTGCTTAGCTGTGATCTGCATTACTGCGCTAAAATTTCTGATAAATAAGAAGGTTATCTTTTCTTGACAGGTGTACTTGTTCTCTGTCTTGTACGCACATTGCAGTGTCAGTTTTGACTGTGTGCTCTAGCACAATCCCAGAGGCGAATGAGCTTTTGCTTTTACTGTCTTCAAAAAATTCTTCACGGAATTGCAAGAGGCGATTCTTGTGAAAGGCAGGAGGCTTCCTTGGCCATGCACTCTTACAGAATGCTCCATGCCACTGGTGGATGGCAAGAAGGAAATCAACTCGCCTTGTTCTGTATGTGTGTCTCCTGCAGACCTGGCTTGTAGCTGGAGTCAGTGCTGCTGACACTTGTTAATCAGCTGATTAGCAGCTTGCAAGAGTTGCCTCACTTTGTGGAAGTCAAGTGTTCCAGAACTTGTGCTTTTCTGATTTAGTCTCATTAATTCTAGGAGAATGGTAGGCAAAAAAAAGCTGGGAAGTAAATGAAAAGTATATTTACTTCAGAACTGCTTAATTGGCACAGCTGTACCAGCTGAGTCCTTCAGGCAAGGCCTGGTTCTAGGAAAGACACTTGTCTTTGGAGCAGGACATACTTCATCTGGAAGCTGCCAAATGCCAGTGCTCCTGGAAGCTGCACTCGGCCCTTTAGCAAAGACAGGAATGGTAAGTGTTGCACTCAGGCTACCCGATCCCCTAGCAGTGGGCAAAATGCAACCAATTTTCTACTAACATCGTAAGAATCTCTGATATAAGCAGAAACGAAGGACTGCTAAAAGTACTAATCTTTCATGTTAGATCACTGTGTCTCTCAGTTTTAAAAGCTATTTAATTTGTCCATCAGGCAGGGTGGTTGATGGAAACAAACTCCATTTACATCAGCATGGTAAATAGAAAGAATGGCCCTGGCAATTTTCTGTAGTGCTGAGGGTGATCAATTATGCATGTAAATCAATGACAAATCCTCTTTCAGTTACAGCAGTCATCAAGCTCTCGTGCAGGATACAAGAAAGAAGACAACCTGTAGCTTGACAAAGGGAAATCCTCACAGATATTTGTTATCTTTTACTTAATCATTTGGTACAGAATTCCTGTCTGTAAAGCAAATGCTAAGAAACATTCAGCTTTCACTGCCAGCATAAATGAAAGCAGGGCCATGCAAGGCAGGTTTGTCTGACACAAGGCTGGGAGAGCTGTTCTGTGTCTGGGCTGTGAATTAAACTGCAGTAGACAATAAAGTGGTCTGAAAAGGTGCATTTGAAGGTCTATGGAAGTAGAAGGAAAGAGTTGAGGGACCCCATCCAAAAATATTTTTGCTCTAAATCCACATTGTGAGTGCTTTTTTATTTTTGAAATGTCAGATTACTTCCTTTGAGTTCCCTGTTATTTCTGGGGGTCTTTTTCAGTGTTTTTTTCCCCTCCTAATACAGGTATAGGGATACTAAATTTGCTCAAAGTCCCAGAGTTCGTGTATCTCTGTCATGAATGTTGTTCACATTGTGATGTCTAATTTGGTTTTTAGCAGTAGTTTAGTTATGTTAAATGTGGTCTGCTTTTCTAAGAATGTAAAGATAAGGTGTTTATTATGCAGATAAATCCAAATGATAAATCAAAAGCATTGTATTATGGGTATCTGCAGCCTTGGCTACAGTTAATGTTTGGAGATAAATTATTTACTGGGTTTTGGACCCCAAAAGGAAGTGAAGGAATAGGAAAGCCTTCACACTAGAGATGCCAAGCCTGTGAAGCACCGTTAACATCTACAAAAAATAGTATAAAGCTGTACTCAACTCTGGTTTGTAGCATATCCTTGCAGCTCTCAATGGGACATTTCTGCCCTGTATTTTTTTTTCAAGTATCCAGTACTTACACAGTTCATACTGTACCAAAGTTGTGAAGTCTTTTGTCAGCTGGTAAAGACCAAGAGAACTCTCCTGTGTGCTTGATGGCCAGGTCATTCCTCTCAGCACTGAGCAAATACCTCCTACCTGATACATTGAATTAGGTAGAATTCTGGTGGGGAGGGCGAGGACCTCGCGTTTTTGCAGATGCAGCAAAGGTAAACGTGACTTAATTGTGATCCTCCTCTGAAGTACATTTTAAGAATATCAAATGCTGGCAAGACTCTCATTGTTTCAAAACACAGTTGGTGATAATTTATATCGAATTGGGTAAATGTAATAAGGCAGAAAAGTGGGCCTGGTGTCCCCATTAGTGTATTAGCACCACTTCTGTTAACAGATGCAATTATCAACAAATGTAACTATATGGGAGCACAATGACCCATTGAGATGGCTAAAGCTGAGATAGGAGGAAACATTTGGTAGTGATAGATACGTGTGTCTGGAAGCACTGCAGCAGCTTTCTTCTGCTGTTAGTCAGGTCACTGAGAGGCCTTTTTTTAAAGGCTTCATTGTTGTCTCTTGCTTTTTCTAAAATCTCATTAAAACTGGTTATAATCCATTATTAGTTAGGGGGCTATTGGAGCTCTACAAGTTCAGCATTGAACTTTATCATAGCAATGTAAAGGACATGATTCAGGCAGTTGAAGGATTTAGGATAAGTTAAGCAATTTCAAACTGAGAGTTCTGAAATGTCATGTGTATATATCTCCATGAATCGCTGTCTATTGTAGCTGCTGATGCATCTGATCTTCTCAAGGGTATTGCTTTGTTTCTAGTTCTCATGGTGTAGTTGATCCTCATGGAGAGGCTCTCTAACTGCTGTGCTGCCCTAGATTATTACTGTGAAAAAAGAAATAGATATGCTAGGAAACAGCACAAAAAGGCAAACTCTTGTGAAACCCTTCAGGACTCTGGACTAAACAATTCAGTGTTTTTCCTGCAGGGTTTCTTCAGGAGTGCCTATGTGCACTCCTTTAAAGGCTGTGTGCTTCATTTAGGATCAGGATTTTGGGGGTACTCAGCTAGAAGAGAGTTTCAAGTTGTGCCTGCTTTTGTATTGTAAATGTTGTGGGTTTTTTGGAAAGAGAAAAACTTATTTGTTGGTGTAACAAAGAATTCTGCCAAGGCTGGAACTTTCTATGATGAGTTTTAAGTTTGGTTTCCCTTCTTGCTCATCTTGACAGTATTTGAAATGACTTTGTTTTGGTTTTTTTTCTAGCAAATAACAAATGATCCTTGTGACTGTGTAATTAACTACACCTTCCCCTCCTCTCCTTTTACGGAGTTTCTTTTCCGGTAGCACAGCCCAGGACAATGCTAGATGGTGGTGCTGTTCTGCTGGTCAGCAGGTGCTAGGCTGTTCTTGCTGTTCCTCCTCTGCAGTGCCAGCTCTATGTCCAGTTCTCTCAGCTGCTTCAAGAAGCCCCGGTTTGGCAGGATGCAGCGGTGCCTTGACACTTGCTCAATGGCATCCACCACTGTCATGTTCTTGTAAATCATCAGGTAAGCCAAGACCAGCGTGGCTGAGCGGCTGCGGCCCATGGCACAGTGAACCAGCACCTTGCCTGTGGAAACAAAGGGACGCCATCAGAGGTGACATTGGGTAATCCTTTCCTTTTGACCATGAAGGTTTCTGTAATGCCCCTGTTCTGTTTGGTGTTTGACTACCCTTACCAGCACTCAATAAGCCTCTCTTTCCACGTGAGGGAAAACTGAGGCTGTAAATCTTACAGCTGAACACCATCTACAGTAGGGATGATCCATTTAATCCTAAACCAAGTATCTTTTTATTTGTGAACAAAGCTTGCAGAGGAGGCCTGGGGGCTGCATTAAGTACCATAGCAAGCCCTGCTGCAGCCTTGTTTCACAAACAGTGTGTATGTAATTCTGTGTTTGGGAATGATGACCAAAGCTCAAGGGTGTGGGAGGGTTTGGTGTGCTCTCAGACTGTCCTTCCGTGAGAATAAATGGAATGCATGGGGGGTGCCTTTCTCAGTTCTACTAACTAGACACAAAAGGTAACCAAATTTGATTTTGTTTTTTTGCTCTGATGATAATGTCCTTTGGGATCTAGATTACATCACTTTATGCCCATTTTTGGGGGCAGAGGATAAGAAAGCCCATAGGCATATAACCAAGGGGTGGAAAGAAACCCCTCTCACACTATAGAAAAGCTTCAGTAGAAATTTCTGGCTAGCACCCTGTTGTGTTGAATGAAAGTAATGTTTTACCACCACCATCATCCCAGTGTTCTAATATGATCATCTCCACGCAGTAGGAGCCTGTCTCATATCCTGTGAGTGCAGAGTCTTTGCCAAGAGTTTTCATCTCCCAATAAACGTGCCACAGTTTAACTCTGTGACATTGCCTGGCTTAACTTGGGGCTTCCAGAGGCAGAAAGTCCTTGGCTTTGGATAGTAGCAAGGTTGTAAGTTAAAGTGGAACCTTCCGTGTTTGCAGTATCTGGGGGAGGTGGAGAAAGAGAACAGTAAGTGGGTTCAGGCCTGATTGACAGGTTTTGAAACACTTCAAAAGATTTCCAAAAATGATTCAAAGCCCTCGAGGGGGTCTCGCAAAAGGTTGAACTGCTGAAGGAAGTAGATTTGGAGCACTCTCTCTAACACCCTGCTAAGCAGAATTGCCACAGGAGAAAAAAATAAAAACCATGCTATCAGGGCCAATAATAGTTTATCTCCGTCAGCTATGCCAAGTGAGAAGTGCTGGGTGCAGAGCCATGACTCCTGCCGATTAACTCCTTTGCTTCCAGGCACAAGAGCATGTCTTGGCACAAGGAGCATTGCTGTGTAATGGATGCATCGAGAACTGCCAACACTAAAGGATTAATGGTTACAGTTTGCATCCTAATCCCAGCAGATAGTCTTTGAGGCATCTTGGCAAAATTCCAGTCCTTCTGATAACTAAAAGTGCTTCTTTCTCTCCTGGAAAATGATAATCCATTCTGTTATTACTGCAAATATTTGAAATTGATCAAAACACTCATTTGTTTAGCCCTTCAGTGCTTCTCTTTTAGAGCTTCCCACCTTGTAAATGTGTTGCTGTTGAGGTGATAAAATACATGATGGGACAAGGAATGCTTTGCTTTGTGTGGGTGGCAAATGCAGGGGATCTAGGAGAAGATGTCGTTTTGTATTGTGTTAACAAAGGCAAAAAATGGCTGTTCAATCTTCTGAAACGTCCACTGGTTTAAAGAAAAGGAAGTCTGTCCTTTGCTGTGTGTGAATAGTCAAGAGCCAACTGCCTGTTACAGCAGAACACTGACACTCTTCTGCAGAGCTATGTCTCTTCTGTACCATTTTGTAGTCTCTTCCATTCTGACATAAGGACCACTCAGAACCCTCGTTCCTCAAAAGGGAGTCTGCTCTTGCAGTCTTGGTTCTGGCCACTTATATCTTCAAGGTGTGCCAGAATATGCAGTATCAGTGCACAAAGACAGAGGTCTGCTGGGTGGTGACAGGTCCCTGAAATACTTCGTTCACTTGACTTGAATTTGTGTTTCTTGAAAATTTGTCTAGATGCAGCACTCTTTTTCCAGAGTCAGTTGGAGCCATGAATGTTGAGGTGTCTTCAGTCAAACGCCTCAGGTCTTTGTATCTGTCTCATATGTTTCTTCCCACTTTGTTTTCTTTTAAAATCTCTGTCTTTAGTGTATTTTCCCCTGACATTTTAATGTGAAGTGAAAATGCCATTCCCCTCTATTCTATGTTCTGAGGATCTAAAATTCTAAGGGAATGAGTATTAAATCTGTAGCTTAGTAGGAAACCTAAAAACTTCTTAAAATAATGTCTTTCTTTCATGTTACGCAGGCCTAACCGGTAGAAATTTTAAGCTGTTCTATGGTCTGAATTGCATGTTTTGGGAAAGCTTTATGCGCAGCTGAATGACAGCATGCATAATTGTGACCCATTAGAGTTTGCCTCTAAAACTTACTCTTACACCTGTTCTTATGTCCATTAGCCCATGCTTAAACCCTGCAAATACTGTTCTGATTGGGGAGTTTCTTCACCATCTTGAAGATTTTGCACGTTAAGTCAGAATTAGGACTGTTTTGACAGCATCCAAATTGCCAAGCTTTCTGGTCTGTTTCAGAGAGGGCCTTCTTCGCTAGAATGACAACTTGTTTCGACAGCATTGACTGTTGAGCATCTTCCCAGCAAAAATCATTATATGAAGACATCTATTCAATTAATTTGATCATTTGGCTGAAGGTCATACCCCAGATACAGACAGAACGTGATACAGCCAGAGTAAATTCATTAACACATACCTTCTGGTCACACAAGCTGAAGCTTTTCTCTTTCCCCCCTTTCCCTCTCTGCATTTGCTTGGTTCTAACACAAAGCAGCAAAGCAATGTAAAGGTGTTACTGGTCAGAAGTATTTAGCACCATAGACTGAAGTCCTATGTCATTACCACTGGAGATAGGTGCTTGGTAACTTCATACAAAATCCTCTTTAGGAATCTGGATGTTCTTCAGTCAGGAAGGTGCACACAAAATAGCCTGTTCATTTGGCACTTGGAATACAGAACACCTTTCTGCACTAGATGTGCATTCACAAATAATGCATTTATGTTGTTGGAGGAGAGCACTGGTTACCTCTAGTCTTTTCTTCCGTAAGAGGCAGCGGTCCACACTTTAGTCTAGCTTCTGGAGTCATTCTATTCTGTAAATGTGTATTGGAAAGTTACTGTCATGCTTTAAACCTCAGTGTCTTCCTGGGCCATGCATAGTGTCTTTATGCATATCTCTGGCTGGGATAAGAGGTGTACATACATACATTTTGCTTTTCCCTCATGAGAAAGTTAAGAGCTTGCTCTTTTTCTTCATGAGTATTACAGTAGTTCTTTATTTTATTGGTCTTCATCAGAAAAGATCCTAGCTAACTTGTTTGAAAGCCACGTGAATGTGGCAGAAGTTACTACAGCTACAGAAATCACTGCAATTTGTAGTATCTACTTGAGTGCTAATTTTGGTTGGTTGGTTGGTTTGGTTTTGGTTTTTGTTTGTTTGTTTGTTTGTAGTTCACTCGGTCACTCTTCGATTTGGTTTTGTGTTCCAGTGCTGGGCTGGTGCTTGATACTGTCTCAGGACTTCCTGGACTTTGATGTGGTTTTGAAACAAAAAGGTTAATACTCCCCCCCATCTTATCCTTCCCTCCTACAATATTTATTGGGATGCAAGGCTTTTTTCTTGCCCTTGCTGCTTCCCTTGTGCTTGTTTCTTTACCTCAGTACAGCAGACTAAAGTCTTACAGGAACAGGAGGGTGGTGGGAATGAGGAAGTCTGCATTTCTTATTCCAGCTACTCCAGTCTGACACTGACCTCTGGCCTCCAGCCATGGCTAGACACGGGTGTGTGTTAGTTATCCTCTTCTTTCCAAAGGCACTGCTTCAGACACACTTTTTTGAAATGCTGGGTACCTTTCTTCATAAGCAAGTAAGCTCCTGAAGCAGTTTCTCTTGCTATTAGGACTTTGATTTTTAAAACTGATCTGCTTTCAAGGTTTTCTCCTGAGCAAGGGAAGGGACTGTACTTGCTGAAAGGGTAAAATTGTAAAGACCTGGCTGGCTATTGGAAGCAAGTCAGATAGTAACTGCCTGCAGCTGAGCTAGACAGCCAAGAACAGAAGCTGACACAAGGCTAGAAACTTGATATCTGACCCTCTGATATTAAGGTCTCTGTAGGTCAGAAGGAAAGTTGTACGTTTCTCAACTGGTTTCTGGTAAAATATCCTGCTGAGATTTTTTTTAAAAGTATGTGGGGGGAAGGAGTAGGAGTAATATTGAAAGTCAGTGTGAGGCCTAGGCTGTAGCACTTCACATCAGTGTAAAGCTTTCTGATAGAACACTGCTGGAGATCAGCAAATAATGAATTGTAGTAATCAAGCTGAGAAATTACAAACACTTTAATGAAATGTTTCTAGATTACTGCTGTCAGAGCTGTATCAGTTCCCTGCTGCTTGGAAGATGGCAGAGAGGTGAATGTTGTAGGTTGGGGTAGATCTGATGGTCAGGTAGGAAGGGTGGTTTCTGTATTTAGAGAGAGAATCTAACGCTGCACAGCATGAAGCTGTGGAATGACAGCAGGGAATGTCTGAGACCACTCGTGTTCTACTCCCACTACTATGCAACTAATAGTCATTCAACCTTTCTTGATAGGGACTAATTAGGAAAAGGAGGAAAAGACAGCTAATTTGTGGCACCTATGCAATGTCCAGTTGTTTCTGATGTGTTTCAGAAGGAGTAAAAACAACAACAAAAGATCTCTGTCAGACAGGACCCGTTGATACAAGCTGTGAGATGAGAACTTTGACAAAAGTTCTTGGTAAGGGGCTCTTGGGGTGGCATTAGTGAGAAGAGTCCTAATTACATCACTGCCTTCTCTTAAACTGGTTCCCTACTACTAGTTTTATAGTCTCTGTTAAACTCTATTTGACTTGTTTCATTTCCACAAGGTTAAATGCCATGGAACTATGCTTTTAATCAGATGGGGTAAGTATTATACTGGTTTGAACCATTTTCAGCACCCTCCTTACTTCTTTCATCCTGAAGTGCATTATCAATGAATTTGGAAGCCGAATAAAAGAACTGGCTGAGGTTGAAAGTGGGGAGATCATCTGCTTCCACTCCATGGTACTCCACACTCATGCTGGTGTAGTACTCTGGTCCCGTGTCCACGTTGCGCTGCCCGTGGGCCGCGTTGAGGATGTGGGTGAATCCCGCCTTCTCGAGGCTGTAGCGATCCAGCGCAGTTTTCCTGTTAAAACAAGCGCTGCCATGTAAGTCAAGAAGCTTCTTCAAAAATAGAAAAAAATTAAGGAAACCTCTGATTTGGTATGCTCTAAATGTTAGTGAAACTGATAATGCTTTAACAGTGCTAAAAATTTACCATTTTAAGGATTTTAAGATATTGTCATTCAGTTTGAAGTTGTCATTCTTTCTGGAGTTCCTAATTATCTCCCCCAGGTCCTTAGAGCATGTTTAATATGAATTTATTTTCCTGTTACCTTTGTAACATAGGCAATACTGGCTTCTATCCATCTTGTACAAGAAGAAACTTACGATACAGAAAGAAATAGAAGGATTTATCTAAAGTCAGGAAAGGAAATCAGTGGCAGAACTTGAAATAGGACCAATGAATGCTGTTTTCCCCTTCTGTCCCATCAAATGATATCGCAGAACTAATAAAAGAGTCAGTAATATGTAAGTAGTAAAATCATCTGGGATTCAAAAAGAAGCTCTTTTTCCCCAAAAGAAGTTACTGGGTTTTTCTCCATTTCTATAAAAAATATATAAAACTTTAAAATCCCACCCTTCTGTGAATATAACTTGCTATCACAACTCCATTTTCCTGTCGTGTTTGGTCAAACCAGAGGCCTAAAGCAAAAAGAACTAGATAAGGAAACTGGATCTTAGCCTTCAGAGGAAGCTGGAAGTCATGTATTTAGCCAAATATTCTCATTTGTTCTTGTCCTCTCTTCCCTTGGACAAAGGGAGTCACAGAGGAGAGGAAAGCTTAGATTTGTATGCTCAATACCCAGTGTAGGTGGCTTGCCAGCAGGATGAAATTCCTAAAAAAAGTGTAGAGTTTGTGGCCAGGCATGTAAAAACTTTTTTTCTTCCGTTACAGAAAGCTTTTAGTTTGGGAAAATTTTGTTCTGAAAAAGCTGTCAAGTTTCATTAGTGCCTAGGAAAACTACAAAGCTTTTTACAAAAAGAAAAAATGGCATAGGCTTTATTCTGTTGTTAATATATTTCCGCATAACTACTGCATGATGTAAAAAAGCTTTTTCCAAACAAAAATACCTCTCTCCATGAATGTTTCCTGAACACGTCCATGTGTAAACCTAGCTGCTGTCACACAGGACATTGTGGTGGGATACCTGTTGTGTTTCATAATTATAGTGGTGACAGCCCAGAATAGCTTGAAGTTGACTGTCTTTCCAACTTCTAAGTCAAAACCCCGCTTTGAGCAGTCAAGAACTTTAATGATTAGAGCATTTAACTGGGATATGGATACCGAAGGTTTTACCTACACTTGCTTTTATTTAAATTAAGCCCATGATCATTGGCTGTTCTGAGTAGATACTGCCCTGCAGAAATTCCTTTCTGGTCAGGAATGATAATGTCTTGACATCACTGGTATTTTTGCCATGAAATAATGTCACACATCCCCTATACAATCTTGTAAAAAGTAAATAAAAGCTTTTCTTAGTGTGATGATGTCTACCTAATGAGTTCAGTAGGCTCTGGAGGACGGAGAAGCAGCAGCATCCTGCTGCCAATGCTGTGAGTTGCCACCTTCACCTCAGGTTAAGTAATGCTTGCTCCTTCCCTTTGTGTTCCTATAGCAGTGATTGACTGAGGAAGACTTTCCTCCTTCTCCCTCCTTTTAGGAGGTTTGTGCCTTAGGATTCTCTTCAGGTGTGTATGCTCTGTATGTACACATTGCCAGCAAAGACACTTCGGTTCTGTACTGAAAGGATGGAGAGTACTTAAAATAAAACAGGTTAAATGTCCTGGCTGAAGTGTAAGGGTGCAGTGAATAACCACTGCTCTTCATTTCGATGTCCTTGAGGTGAGCTACAGTTCCTGCTTTCCAGTTAAGCCTGTCTTTGTTTTACCTCCCTGATGCTGGAATAGAGAAAATGTGTTTTTCATTCATCAGACTTGGCCCAAAGCATGTATCCTACAAACCATGTAAGACTGAGGGCTTCAAGTCAGAGACCCGCGCACAAGGAGAACCCTTGCAAGTAGAGACCTACATGCAGAGTTAGGAAGTAGGACTGCAGAGTAGTCAGGGTCAGTAGAAAAGGTTTTTGATGGTCTGTAGATACTATCACACTTTGGCTTCTGCAAGCAATGCTCTGGCTAATAAATTGTATTAGAATTAAATCATGAAGTTGTTCTGAGCAAGGACAATGTCAAACAATAGGTTACAGTGGTTAACATTTGACACTTGTATTTGTATGAAATCTAATTTTCCTGTTTCCATGATTGGACATTGCCTTTTGACACAGTGGGTGCAACTAATGCATTTTTCTGACCATCACACTTTCAGTCTTGTTCTGCTTCCTAGGATCTGGTTTTGCAGTGTTGGGTGGCCTCAGTTTTCCAATAGGTATTCAGAAAGAAGGGATGCTGTCTTTCAGTAACTTGCGTAAGCAGTCGGCTCAGCCTGGCCAAGCTCCTGTGAACTTCCTGTTCCATCTCCCAGTCTTGCCTGTAGCTGCATTCTGTGAATTTGAGACCCAGGATGGAATTAATCCTTCTCCTTATTATTTTATCAGTTTAATCATTCTGCATCACAAATGCGTTAGCTGTTGTTTTGCCCTTGACCTGTTGGAGGTTGGGAATATGGACATTGTTACTCTGTTTGTTTCCCAACTTGAGCTGGAAATGGACTCAGAAGCAACAATGTATCAACCTTGAATGGTGTTACAAAAATTCATTGTAAATGTTCAGGTGTAACTAAATCATCTTCTGTGAAAAAACTTTTTTTTTTAACAGCAAATTACAAGTGTACCAAGGAAATACTTGTCAGGTTTCTTACTCCACTGTCTTTGGCACAGAAGATTTTATGCTCTCTTTTCCTCAGTGCTTGGGCTAGGCTGACTTTAAAATGTTACCTGCTTTCTAATTGTGCGTAATATGAAAACTGATTTGGCAATACCCTTTGGACTGAGTGGAACCTTACCAGTGGAATTGTTTTCTTTATAATACGGATGCATATTTTCGTTTTTCTACTGACACTGCTAATCTGAAAAACTTCAAGAAAATGAGTGCTCCGTGCTGAGCACTCAAATCTGTCAAGTTCTCCACATTTTCACTGGAATAGCTATCACTCAAACTGTGTGTAGGTGTTGTAGAACCTGTTAGTGGAAGCAAGACCTAAAATACTTGCCCTAAGTGGAGCAGGGTCAGTGCAGGTCCTGTGGCTATGTGGCTTTTGCATCTGCAGGCTGAGCTAGTGCACGCAGTTTGTAAAGAGGATGTCAGGCACCTTTCTTACAGCAGATACCCTGGACACTTTTATCTATGGAAAGCTTTTCCTAAGGTTTCTAATATATAATGTTGTGTGGAGATATGAAGAAACAGTTGTCGTGTAATAGAAAATAGGGTTCACTGGACTGCAAGAGGTGCTTGCCTTGGGCTTTAGAATCTGCATCTTTTGAAGAAAGCTGAAGTGACACGTAGTCTTTTTCAAGAGCAAGAGTGCTTGGTTTCAAACTTAATACGGAGATTAGAAAGTACTTTAGCTATTTTGTCTTTTTCTCCATCCCCCCAAGTCTTACACTTGATAATTATATTTTCATTAGAGATTTCCCTACTGTTTGAAAATTTTTCCTCTTTTTTTTCCTTGTAAAATCTTTCCCCAAAATCTAGGCCAAGAGCCCAGCTGGACCACCACTTGTCATACTGGCTCAGGTTTGTCTGCTTTTTACCTCCTGTCAGCCAGTACTTCATACTTTGATCATAAACATTACCAGGCAGAGATGGCCTGTGCTGAGACTCTGACACTGCCATAGTAGAGGCAGTTAAACCTGGGGTCACGCTGGGTTTGCAGCAGCTTGGTTGCCAGTTAACACAGCAAGAAACAGCCTGATAAGGCTTCACGTGGGGGACCTCTGTGCCTGTAAGTGGAAATGTTACTGTGCCCCTCAACATGTTTGCTTGGACTGCCCGTAGCCAGCAGTGAGCTCTGGCTTTGTGGGAAGGACTGGCTTGCTTTCCACCCTCAGCTGAGTCTGCAGTGTAGATGCTGTAGTGAAAGCATCCCTCTGTCTGTACACTGTAACCAGAGCCTGTGGGGTTTGCTGTGTTTCATCACGCATTATACTTCTGATTACACCCCAAGGAGAGGGGAATGTTCTTTGTCTTCCTTGCAGTTTTTACCATGCCTGAGGTATTGGTATTTTAGAGGAAAGGGAGGAATAAAACAGACATAAATATCTGCAAATATCTGATTTGTTGAGGTTACTAACAGCATAGGACTGTTCAGTGGTATATGAATCATATACCTTATTGGAGGATTTATAACTCTTTCTAATTCACTTTTGACTAGAAATGGCGTAGGTTTTTTTTTTCCTTGCAGTTGGTTCACTACCAGACTCTAATAGTCAAGCTAACAACATTCTTATCCCCTCTTCGGGTACTGCTGTTTCCTATTAAATTGCAATTAATACTTCCATTTTTGTGATTATGGTTGAATTTTAAGTAGCCATTGTAAAGATGAGTTTGCTACAAATGCCAGTGTAGGTGAAGCCGTAAGCACTTGGCTACTCTTGCAATTGTTTTCATTTTGTATATCTCCACCATCTGTGCTATTAGTACTTGATTTCCTTTTGCATGGTGCTACTGTGGTATCCAGTGTCTGCCTTGAATGTGTTCCTATGCAAAGAAGGTGAAGTGTGGCACTGGGCGATAACAGTGAAATTTTCAGTGTAATTCAGTTTAGCAAGAGATGACCTGGGCCGATTGGTCCCATGTAAAAGCTCATCAGCTCTTCAGTTCAGAGCACATAAACTTATACTAAAAGTTAAGTATACCCAGAAGTCATTTTCTCTATGTTAAGCAAAAGCTCAGTGCTTTGCTGAATCAGACCCTGCATTTACTGTAAGGCAGATGGACTCATAAACATGTTTTTAAAGTTCTGAGGCAAGGGGGAGTACTTTGATGTGGGAATCCCACCTCAATGGTGAAAATGTGAGATAAAATCACTTTCACATATGGATATATTGATACTAACAGACTCACCAAAAGGGGAAACTGACCCAGACAAAAGTGTCATCCATTTTCAGATGGTTCCCAAAAGACTATTTACCTTTCTTGGGTTGTGCAAGGGCAAGTAGAGGGCTTGTCTGAGATTTTAACTGTGCCTGCTGTTAGTTTTAAGGCTAAGTTTCATAGGATTAATAGCAAGTGCTGCAGGAAACCCTGCCTTCTTCTGGAAGCAACAATCTAAGTAGTTATAACATGAAAAAGAATGCTTTCTTCCAGCTTGCTGTCTCCAGTGTACCAAATCCCCTCTCTTTTCAAAAATGCTGTCATAACAAGCTTTAGTCTCAGCCGCTTTTGTTAGAAAGTTGCCCAAATCAATGGAATTGAAAGAGAGGGTAAAAGAACTTGCAGGCACTGCAGCCTGCACCTTCAGATGCAATATTAAGTATATTGAAAGCGGCTAACAAAGGGAAGATATGGCGGCTCACAAGGAAAACACAAGTACACCTAAAGGAAAGGAAGTAATCCTCCAAAACAGAGTGTGGGCAGAGCAACTCCCTCTGCAGGTAAATCAGCACCTTACAGCCGGTACTGCTCAACAAGATGACTGGTGTGCTTTTCAACTTTAAGTAGAGCCAAGTCTCTTAAACTTCATGCAAAGCTTGTGCAATGCAAACATGTTTCAGTATAGACTGTTAAAGCCAGCGATTGACTTGACCCAGATTGACAAAACACAAGGAAATCTGAGGCAACATGTTACTAGGAGAGGAATCGTCTCTCTCAAACTTTTCCATTTTCTTAAGCTCTAAAGGCAAGCTCGATGCAGGATGATAATTTACCAGATGGTCAGTGTCAGAAAGAAGCTTGCTGAATATAGGCAATATTGACACTTTCTTAAGAAAATCTGGCAGTTCTCCCTCCTGAAGAGAGATGTTGAGAATTTCCAATAATACTGACCCAGTTTTCTTTGGTAACTCCAGCACTGAGGGAATCTAGAGATAGTGTAGCATTGTATCCCCTTTTCCTTCTGAGGTGTTGCTCCACTTCTCTGGGTATCTCCTGTTCAGTGTGAATTAAAAGAATTTTTAGGTACCACTGAAAATACTGAACGGGATCGTCAGAATATGGGATAGAAAAAGATTTAGTAGTTCATTTTCCTCTAGGCCAAAATGGTGGATGTAGTTTTTGTAAGCGATACAACCTAGATAGAGGAAATAGCTCTTTGCTTTCTGTACAGCAAAGTCACCACGCACACATGCTGTGGTCAGTCAGTTACTGGTCTTGACTTCAGTCACTCATCAAGTGTTAGAAATCACTGATAGACAGAGATGTTATATGGGGAAGTGTTACTTGTCTTGGAAACCACTGGAGCGTTGAGGTTTACTGTCCAGTGTTAAAGATTTGATTTTCTGGATTGTTAAACTGCTGTTACAATTGGCAGGTTCTCATTCTACCCAAGTTGAAACTATATCCTCAAGAGTGTTGTTATAATCTAAATCTGCATTTGCTTCTATTTTTGTATGATTAATACTGGTGTAGATGCTAGGAGTTTGTAATGCTAAGTGGTGGGAGGTAGCTGTTTTCTAGCCTGAGTGAGTCGCATCTGTTTCCTTCTAGGTTAGTGTAAATTGTCTTTTTACTTAGTCACTTGGAAAAAGCTATACTGGTATTCTTTCTCTGCAGAAAGGTAAGAGGAGATAATGACTTTTAGTTAAGCATATGTTTAGTTATTTATCTTACTTATCATGCACTCCAAATTGTAGGTTCGAGTTACTCGTCTTCCTTACCTGCATTAGTTCTGAAGACCATGAGCCGTAGCACAGCACAGGCACAGACCATAGCTCTTGTGAATTGCAAGCTCAGTTTAGCTGCATACCCAGACAATTATTTTTCATACTTAACTTGTAAAGAATTACATTTCAGAAGACTTCTTTTTCTCTGGGAATAGTTTGAGAACATGGCAAGACCTGAAATTGTGATCAGGCCTTAAATCCTAGTGAGATCTAGTGGATGTTTAAGAGGAAAACGAATTGGGAGGCCTTTGTCTTCAGCTGAAATATTCTTTGAACTTCAGAAATGTGGAACCCTAAACATCATCTCAGGTAATAAGGCCATCACTGAAGAGCTACAAGAAGAAACTACAAGATGAGTAACTGGCAGAGATTTTACCTGTGATCCCAGTGAACCAAGCAGGTTTGGGATTAGCCAGATAAGCCTGTGCAATCAACCAGGTGGTGAGTGAAACAAAGGAGAAAGACAAGGCTGCTCTCTACCCCTTTAGAAGAGTTCTGACTATGAGGAGGATACATGCAAACACTAATCCTGGTAGCAATTGAATCAAAATCTTGGCCAAGTGTGTTTTATTCCTATCACTGGGCTGTGTCATACAAGTTCCAGTATCTGGTCTTTAAAAGCCCTTGGAACTTGCTGGGGGAAAATTTCAATTGGAGCTGAACACAGCATGTTGTATTTTGAGGCTTTGATTATTTTAGGTCTGACAGGCTCATAGAGATTTCATTGCCTCTGGGCAACATCTGCAGTGAAGCCTTGTAACAAAAGGATGGAGCGGCCTCACAGGGCTCCTTGATAGCCTGTATTGCATTAGAAGGAAGATGTGGTTACGTAGTCAGGGTAATTAATTAGCGTTTCCATAAGCAGTCACAAGTCCTGTTAACCTTGTAAATGCAGGAGGCAGGAATGAAGCACAGATGTGGAGGCTCTGAAGATAAACTCTGCATGTGTGTGTTCATTTGATTTTGTTGATGAGTTCCACCAAATCCTTTCAAGATCAACCTTAATTTAGCATGGCTAAAGATGCAAATGCACCCAACATCTGTTCATGGCTCATGGCATCTTTTTGGCCACCGGTTCTAAAGCAAGATCTTAAAACAATATAAAACCCCTGCCACACTGAGGGGGTAAGCTGTTGGTGAGGAGTAAGATATGGAGCTGGCTCCAGGAAAGATGTAGAGGTCCGTGGACTTTGCCTATTTCAAAGCAAATTTTGGTTATGGTAGTGAAAGGTTGCATCCTGCCTGCAGACCAGTTCTCTCAGATTTTCTTGCCGTATCAAGTTTGCCCTTACCTGGCTGGCAATAGCTGTTCTCTTTTAGGGAGTCATATTTTCTGGTGAAGTTTTATTTCTGTCCCCACCCCCCCCACCTCCTTCTGACTTGTTTTTCCTTCTCTATTGGTTTTCTCATTTTTTTGTCTTGTCATGTGGGCGACTTGCTTTCCCTTGAAGCACCATTGGTTTTCGTCCTGACTTAAGACCAATCCCCTGCAGAAACACACTGCCCAGCATAAGGGGGTGTAGCTCTATGTACCTCTTAAGAAGCTTGTATTTCTGTTCCTCTGGTTAGTTTGTATGAAGTGCCAGGTGTGTGGTGTATTCAGAATCACGCCTTCTAGCTTTTACTAAATTACAAGGTGTAAGAAGCCACTGCTACATTTTGGTTTTTGGAAAAAGTCAGTGGCTGCTGTCCTGGGCTGAGAGACTGACTTCTTGTCTGGTTAGATCTGCTCAGCAGGCACAGCTATAGCTTCGTCACAGAGATTAGAGAGAAATTCTTCTAACAGCTTCATTCAGAATAATTCTGGTGATTCTAAACAAGGAAGTAGGAAATAAATGCCAGAAGAGGCTGTTCTTTATGGTGAATCTTGAGTTAGAAATATCTAACAGGAGGGGCAGGGTAGGATGTGGAGAGAAAAGCTCAACCCCCTTTTCTTTTGTTCCTGAATCATTTGGACAGGCTGTTCCCATGGCTTAACTTTTTTATCCCACACCACACACACACTCTGTCTTTCCCACCCCCATCTCTAAAAGTGGGAGCCCTGGCTTGGTTCAAGACCAGAACTTTTGTGTCTTTCTATTGCCTCTGGCGCCACAGAAGTAATTGGTGGATGATATTAGGAGTCTTGTAACTTTCAAAGCTGCATATCTTTCCTCTGTAATAAGCTGGCAACAGATGAATTTTAGGATCTATTAAAAAATTATTGAGAACTTTGGAGCCAGTGGGGCTCCTACTTGTGTCTTTCAGTGATGATGTAAAAATAAATGTTATATTAGTGCAGGCTGTAGAGGAAAATGGGAATTGGACCAATAATGCCAAAGGGGTAAGAAAAGCTGTCTTGCTCTGCTCAGGGCTTGGGTTGGGGGAATTCCTGATGGCATGTCTCCTGCTGCACAGTCATCTCTGCTGCTTGGAATAGGCTGTTTCTGGTTTAGTCCTGTGCTCAGCAGATCTAAGTCTGTTTTGTGGGTTTGGTTTTTTTCCAGATCACACTTGGTCTGATCAGTGAGACACATCTCTGCAGCTTTGCCTTCCTCAGGGTTCTGTTTGCTTTAATCTCTGGAGCAATTTGGAAATGCAGTGTTCTATGTACACATGCACAGTCTTGGAAATGCAGAAATACCACTGCAGGGTGAGCTGTCTCTTAGTCACTTTTCAAGAATTACACTTTAGGCCTAAACCAAGGTGTGACCAACACATCTAGGCCATGCTCTGTAACTGTGGAACGACTTTCACACAGAGATAAATAACAAATTGCTCCTTGAAAAGGACCATTTAAAAATAGATCATGATGAGCTTCAACCTCTGCAGCCTACCCTGGTGCCACAACCAGTGCTGTCACTCTGTCTTTAACAGCAGACCCAGCTGCTCTTACTCTGTGCTTTCCTGAAGCAGCAGTAACGGTCAGGGCCATGCCAGGCTCTGACTGCTCTGTGGAACTCTGGCATCTGTCAGTGGTTTCAAACTCTTTGCTCTGTTGCTGAGCTGTGTTTAGTAGCTTGGTCATCCCCTATGCAGAGATGTACCAGGTACACTTATCTGCTACGTAGGGGGTACTGTGTACACTTACTCGTCTCCTATGTAGAGGTTGGGCCAGACTTCGTTGACGTGAGTGTACTTTGGGCATCCCTTCCACAATAGCCGCTCCAGTTCAAATGCCCCTGGGGTACAATAGTCCTCGTCAGGATCTACTTTGACTGCTATGTATGCATTTTTCTTCCCAGCATTCCAGCTTCCTGATGACATCTTGTCCATGGAGTAGTGCTCTCAGGATATGCAAGAAACTGCAATGCAACCAAAACAGAACATTAACCCAAGGAAGCACAAAGTAAGTGGCTCCTACTCCTGCTGTGGGGTCCTGGGAGCAGCACTGACCAGGTGTGATTGAGCATTGCATGAGACAGATGAACCCGTTCTGTGGCAAACACAGACTTGCACCCAGATTTCTCCCTTTCCTGAATGAGGTGAGGAATACGTTGTTGGATGAGCTCACCAGCAATGGGAACAAAACTCGAAGGTTTGTGATTATTGAAGTTCAGTCTCTGCCAGGAATTTGTTTCCTGAAAAATCCAGTAATAAGAATTTGGTAGGTCTAACAGCCTAGGGATCTATAGCACCTAGGAGAACTGAGTGGAAATTTAAGTTGTTGGGGTGTTTCATCATTAACTAAGACCCCCCTAAAGGCTTGTCCTTTGTGATTTTCAGCAATGTAGGGAGATGAAATGTGTCTATTCAGGTGAATGTTGCATGTACCGTTCTACTCTCTTCTACTCTTCTTTTTCCAATGTTGCCAGCTGCAGATTCCTTGTCTGCTGCATCTCCCTGTGGGCTCTTTCTTTGTTTCTCCTACTGGACTCTCTGGTGTCTCAGGGTAGCAGTTACTCATGTCTCTTATTCTCAGGGTAGCAGTTGCTCACATCTCTTATTCCCTTGAAAGGAGAAGTTGAACCTTGTGGTTCTGTAAGAGACTGGTAACAAGATGTGGAGTTGGGCTTGATTTTACGAAGTGTGCAAGTAAAGCCTGCCAGAAATCCACCTTTCTTGCAGGCAATGAATCCTGTAGTTGCTCCCAAAATTTTTTTTGTGTTGGCTGCTGAATATTTGTGTCCTTTTAATTCCAAAAATCTGGCTAATGCATTCATGCCGCTATTGTAGAGCTCTCCTGAAAGCAGGATGTCCATTTTTCACTAACATCCCATGTTCCCATGGGGTTTGTTTGCTCAGTTTGGGCTCTTTTGTGCCTGTCATGTTCTGTTTCTCTCCAAAGCTTGAAAAAGCCAAATGATTCCTGTTTTCCTACTCCAAAGCTGTGTAAGATTGTGGAGTCAGTTTTTGTTTGGCAAGTGTATACCTTTGTTCAAAAATTGGCTTGCTTTCACTGGCAAGGGGATCTATCTTTTAGCCAAGCTTCTTAAAACGTGATGATTATGTTTAGTTAAGTGGTCCTCTCTTGAGATTTTTAAAGGGCTCTGAGAATTCCAGCTTGTAGCAAATTTACCTTGGGCTTGTCTTGCATGCCTGTGTGTAGTACCAAGGCCCATCTCTCTGCCCCAGTAGCAATGCCCTGGGAGAGCCTTTTTCCTTCCCATGCCAGAATTACGCTAATTCTACATGCAGACTCAGCAGTGTAGATAATGTTTGTCTGTCAGAGATACAAATCTAAGACAGTCTGACTTTGGGAGTGATTAGGCTGTTATCTAGAACTTGATAAGAACTGCTATTTATCTAGTAAGGAATTATCTTAACTGAGAGTCTGTTGCCTTGATCATGAAGGACTGACTACTTTTTATTCACAGCTCCATAAAATGGGATGGAGGAAAGGAAGGGAAGAAGAGAAAGCAATGTAATCAGTAATCACAGTTGGTGGCCACAGTGCATTGATTTGTTACACCTCAGAACGGGGCAATTACATCTGCAAATGATCGTTTGTGGTACTGGAACACCGGCGCAGTTTGAAGCTTGGTTAACACTCCGAAAGCTCGACCGCTGCTGAGAAATCCTTGTTTCTGTCTGTCCTGGGAAGCCATATGCTCCCTGAACTTCCAAGTATGCTATGTTCTTTTATGCCTTGCCAATGTTATCTGCTGCAGGGATTTTTAAATTGAATTAGAGCACAGGAAAGCATCAGTTGAAATTCCTCTAATAAAACATGTATTTCAGATTTGACTCTAGACTACGTAAGAAGTAACAGAGTTTAACTAGGAGGAGGGAGAAGGGAGCAAAAGGGCTGGTTTGCTACTTCAACTCTGGAAATAATTGCCATGAAGCATTTGGTTGGGAGCAGAAGGGCTTGCATCTTCCCTTGTATTAGTTGTTCTATGTACACCAAACAGAGCTTCAGGAAGACTATTCGCTAGGCCAGCCCTCTTGGAATAAGAAGTGAAAAGCAGATTGGATTTTTTTGGAGTGGTTGTTCTTAATGCTGTTGTGGGTATAAGGGATGAATGTTTAGCACAAGCCCAGGCAGGGAAAGCTCAGATTTCTCTGGCAGACTTGTGTGGAGAGGAGACCATCTCTTGCAGAGCGTTCACCCAGTGCAGTCAGATGGCAGCCAGATTGCAGGGCTACCTCTGCACAGGCTTGTTGGAGCAGGCTCCCACCCCTTGTGGTGCTTCATTTGGGCTCTAGATGAGTTAGTACAGGCTGAATGATGTACCAGTGCTGTGCCAGCTTGGCACTCACTTCATGGCACTGCACTGTGCTGGGGACACACAGCCTTAGATCACAGAATAGCCTGAGTTGGAAGGGACCCACAAGGATCATTGTAAGTGAACGGCCCACATGGAGACTGCGAGCCTTATTAGCACCTTGCTCTGACCAACTGAGCTAATCCCAGGGTCATGTGGGAGCTCTCTGGAGTAGGGACTGTCTTTATGTCCTTTGCATGAAGAACTCTACACCCTGCTTGCTCCTGGAAGTGCTGCTTCAGGACAGCCTTTTTATTTCGTGGGGGAGGGATGAAAAGTCCTGTGGAACTGTCCTTGTCTCAGAGGGTTCTCCACAGCAGGAAGGTTTGAGCCCAGCTTCAGGGCATAGTGAGGAACAGAACCCTGCATCTAGGGCCAGGAGACCTGTATCCACCGAGGCAGGGCAGTCTGCTGCTCATCCCACCCTTTCCCTGTGCCCAAAGCACAGCTTCCCTCTCGCTCTGCTGGCCTATGCCAAGGCCAGGCTGTGCGAAGGGGAGACCTTCCCGCTCCCTCTCTGCGACACCCGTGGCGGCTGCTCAGACCCGGGTGCGGGGCGCACCTCAGTGCGGCCCCGCAGGCGCTCAGGCCCGCGAGATTCCGCCTGCTGAGCTCGACATCCCACGGGCTGTGCCGCTCAATCCAGCGTGTGCACACAACACTGAGCTGCCGGTGCTCCCCAGTTCCGCTGTCATGGACTTAAGGGTATTATCAGAACAAGGATGATAAAAATCCAGCCATCTGCATTTTTATACCCTAATCTTTCTCTTCATAAATAAGACCAAAGTGCATGTTATCTAATAAATTTTATTTGTTAATCGCTTGGATGGCTGGAATATTTGTCCCCCTTGGGTTATATGTATATAAATGAAAATATTGTTAGTGATTTCACAAAATGGTAATTCAGAATAATGGAGAGCTAATCCTCTTTTCATTAGTGAGCCACTTCAGGACATACACTGTGGCAAATTACACTGCATTTTAAGTCATTCTCAAGTGCTGTGCACTAGAAAAAAAAACCATTAAACTAGTTTTGCATTGATAGAAGTAATTGTGTGGCTAATTTGGATAAGCAGCATGCATTAGGCACAGCAAAGGAATCTCTTCTTTATGTTCACTATCTACTCTACAGCTGCCAGATGGAATTTCTTATACAGCTCTTTAGCTTTTTTTTTAATTTTATTTTTAACAAAGCAGGGGGGGAGGAAAGAAAGTGCAAGGGAAAGAAAAAAGAAAAAAAGAAAAATCTCCCAGTCTATCTGCTGTTTAATTCAGAGCATGAACACAGTCTAGTGGCTGGAGCACTAATATGGCAGTGAAAGATTTGCCTTCTGCACCATGTTTGGAGTCCCTTGAACCACCCAAATTAACCCAAAATTTTCAGTAAGGCCCTGTGAAGTCACAGAATGTAGTGGCCCATTTTCAAATCTGTTCAATTGAAGGGATGTCCCATCCCACCACAAAATTTGTAGCGGTGAGTTAATGCTTTTGCGAATGTCAGTCATGAGCTCTACAGTTTGGTAATCCCACAGATGAGGGAGGAAAACAGCTCTTTTTGTCTAGAGGTGAACGTCAGAGCATCAGTGGTGCTGTGTACATTTCTAATGCTGGTTTTCCACAAGTAGTAGAAGTTTCTGAGTACTTTGAGACTGAAAGCTATAAGTCATTAGCTACATAACAAAATACTATGTTTCTTAATATTTTTGGCTCAACGTGCTGTGCAAGCCCTAGTGCTGTGTATAAAGATGCCAAACAATTTGGCAAGATTTATGCCTGGGAGTTAAGATCCAAGTCAGCTGTAGAGACTTAAAAAGAAAAAAATCAGGCATGCACAGACAAGGACCGCATTTGCCTTTGTCCTGTGCAAAGGCCTATACATGCTTTCCTTTTCTGCACCCCTCCCTGGCACAGGGGATTCCTCCATCACTGCTGTTGTCCCCACATATATACTCTGGCTGCCAACTTGTAGCTGTATTTGTGTGCCTGAAGCTTCAGATCTTCAATAAAGTCAGAGCCTAATGGCATTGGTATAAATATGCAATGAGAGAGGCTAAACAAGTAAAAAGTGGAAAGAAGAATGGAGAGAAGACAATTTTCCTTACTCTTTCCTTCAGAAGTATTAGCTGTTCTGTCATGCTGGGCACAGGGCTTCCTTGCCTTAATGCCCACTTCAGACCATATTTACATAGCTGAATAGTTTAAATTCTTTGCCACCCATGGTTCCTGCTCTTGGAAGTTCTCCCAGCTCTTATGACATCGATCACTTGTGCTAGTGGTGCTTTTGATGCTGGCTTCATTAAATTTATTTGGTGTCCACATGTGTACAAGCCTTGGTTTTGTACTCAGAGTTGTCTAAAAGCTACTTCTCCCTGAAAATACCAGGCAATCACAAATTTACCTGGTTTAGCTGGGAAGGGAAAGTCTTTAGCATTGAGCAAACACCTAAATATACAACCTGTTTGTAAATGTAGAGGCAGATTTTAATCTTATTCCTGTTCTGATGCTTTCAGATTCTGCTTCCTACCTCTTTCCTCATGTCAGCTCTGAAAAAGGGGTGGAGCTGTGATATCAGAAGTTTTTTCCAAGATGCCAAGGGAAGGAAAGAAAACTACCTATCAGCACTGAGCATTTCATGAAGGGTCTACAAAAGTAATGACGTATCTACTGGACCTTATACGCACCTCATTGTGCAGTAGGAGATAAACACATTGCCCTGGAAATTAATTGGTGGTTTGACCCTCAAAACTGGGGACTGAAGTAGTTAATCTACTACCATGGACACTACATTCAGCAGAAGAACAAAAAAGAGCAAAAAAACCCTGTAATTTTGATTGAGAAAACATTTTTGTGCATGAAGAGCTTATTACTAAGAAATGACTCCCATTTTCTTTTCTGATCTTGACTAGAGGGCAGACTTATTTGAATGTTTTTATATATCAGGCAGAATTCAACATCATTGAAGTTGCTGGACTTCTATCTTTCAGGAAGTAAAAACTGAGACCTTCTTACTTTCCAGACAACTGCAAAACTAATGGTTTTATTTTTATTTACTTCCTTCTTTCAGTTTAATAACCACCTTACATAAGAACTCATGGAGAAACAATGTTTGTAAGAAGTGTGTACAAGAGGGAAGGACACAAGAGAAGGTAAGGGTAAGGATGGAGAATACCAGTTCTACACTTTCAAAAAATGTGCAGAAGACTTCAATCTAGGTAAGTAACCGGTCTTCAAGTAGGTACTTGTTTAGTGCTGAAGGCAGACAAAAATTGGATCTAATTGCTGAGAGTCTTCAGAAATAGTCAGGGAGGATCTACTCAGCAAGTTCTTGAATTTTTAAGAAATGTTCTGTTCTTTCATTTCCAGCCCACATGCCAGATGCATACCTCCCTTCAGGGTGAAAAAGTGCTTGCCCTTTTTGAGTATGACTAAGCAGAGGGCTGTTTTATAAACTGGAAAGTTCTTGTAGAAGCCAATGCAATGTCTGGAGCACAGTGTTTGCACTTGGGAGGAGGGTAAACAGTGCTTTGGTTTCTAAGCTTTTTGTAACTCCAAATACATCAGTTGAGCTGAGAGCTGGTCAGCTGCAGTAACAAAAGCTTGCTTTGTCAGATGATTTAACGAAATGAATTGAAAATGGTGCTCCCTGATATGCCACCCCCATGCTGTTTTGCTCAGACTCTGAAGGCTGGCAGCAGCCATGAAGAGCTGTGTGCTTCCCCTGTAACCTCACACTTGCTGCACCCCAGGGTACTGCAATGAGCTGTGGTGCTGCAAAGGCTCCTTGGGTGGGGTTGTGTCTTGTTTTGTTTTGTTTTGTTGTGGTTTTTTTCCCTAACACTAGGCCAAAAAGGTTAATGTTTTACAAATACTCCTTGTGAAGGAGAAGTCTTTCAAAAAATATTTCTCTAGAAGACTCCTAAAAGAATTTAGCAAATTCCATTCCAAAACTGGGTTCCCCAGATACTTGCAGGATACTTCGGCAAAAAGTACAGTTCTGTGTGCCCTATTCCTGTCCTAGTCTTCACCAAAATTAATTTACTTCAGTTCCTTTATTTTACCCCTGCATTTTTATGCTTAAAGCATTCATGGACTGTAAAACAGTCCATCTTGATTGCAGTCATCTTCAAACAGCTTAAAACCAGAATAATTGTGGCCTCTGTGCAATTATTTCCCAGACCCTCCTGCTCTGAATATTCAAAACTAACCAGTTATTTCAACGAATTTCTAAGCCACATATGACTTTTTAAAAACTTGTTTTTGCCCTCATTCTTTATTGTTGACTGGACTGGTTAATTGAAAACAGATTAAGCTGAGATTTTATTAAATATTATGAGAGTGTCCAAAGAAACTTAAAACACAGCATCATCTGAGAGAATTTTAATTCAATTGGAAAAGCTAGATTTGACTGGAGGGTGGAGCAATTATTGAAGAATAGGCAAAATATTCTGGGACAGATGTTACAAATCTTAAAAAATTGCATTTTCATTCCTAACTTTTAAATTGAAATTATCTCCAAGATAATTACACTTTCAGCACCTAATTTCCTAATTTATAAAGTGATTTCTGTAACATGACAAATTTGGTTTTCGAAAATTATACATTATACTTTCAAAACCTTTTTGACTCTGTAATAATTTAAGTTTTTTTTTTCTCTGCAACAAGCTAATGAAATTAATAGTTACCTTGGCAAGTCTTCCAGTTGTCAGTCCTCTCCCCGCTTTACTAAGCTAGGTTATAAAAGGCAGGAAAAAGGAGCAGAAGTACAGCAGCAAATGTATGTTGCTTAGCCTTACCTGTAAGCTTAGGTGGGTGCTGTAGGTAACTGGGTCCCGTGAAGTGCAGTAGAACGACAAAAGAAACCTTACTAACTTTGCAGCTAGAGTCTATTTTTAGAGGAGGATTTGCTGACTCTGACCTTGACTGCAACCCACTCCAAATGACGATCTTTACATCTGCTGGTAAAACTATTCCCTGATGTGACCTGAAACATTAAACCTGGCAGTTTAGTTACCTAGTCTTGGTATGACTAAGATAACATGATGCCTGCATGTTGACTGTAATAAAACAAACCTCATCTTTGATGTTGTCCCCTTGTCAAGGCCGATGCTATGTTTACTGCTGCATGTGGGTGAGGAGCATTGCACTGCTGTTTCCTGTCATGCTGTGCACAAGTGATTTGGCACTGGCACAACAATGGGCAATGGGAGAGGTGGCATCCTGACAAGGTCCTTTTCTCTTGCATGTGCACGACCAGAAAACCATCTTCCCCTACCTCTCGTCTTGGTTTTCTCCAGTGCCAACACATCCAGTACCCATCTGACTTATGAAATGCCTTTCTCTGCTGAGAGAGCGACGTGGTGCTCAGCACTGCTCAGTTCTGGTGACACGAGCACAGCTTGCCAAAAAGAGGCAGAAGTGCACCCTCCAACCTTCAAAAAATTCTCTACTTCCCTAAAGAGCTCCATGCCTTCCTGCTGAAGAAAGCCTAAAACTCCCTCTGGTAAGTCACAGCCAGGTTCATCAGAGATCAAAGCTGGGTTCCCTGGTGTCAGAGCCACACCTCTTCCACTCCAGTATTTTGTCTGCTGTGAGTGGTGACCTTCATGGCCATGGGGCTGAAGGGCTCGGGGACCACACATGAGCAGCTGGTACACAACATCCTCTGCCTGGGCATTTGTTCTGCAGCAAACCCTGCCTCAGAGCTGCAACTCACATAACAGCATTAGGAGGAGATTTTGGTGCTGTTGGACGTAGGCTTGCAATGACCTAAGATACAGCTCTCACTTGAGTATTGATATTTCTTAAGAGAAATTCTTCAGATCTTTTGCCTTCTGCCTGGGAGTGGGAAAGAGAGGTGGAGACCAGTCAGGGCAAGCGTGTGATACTGGAAGTAGCCCTTTGGTCTCTGGACCTTTTTCCTTCTGTCGAGTTGACCATCCTGGGAATGATCTCTCTGAGCAGACCTGCATGCACTGCTTGCCTATCTTTCTGGCTCACAGTGCTCTCTACTGTCATACCAGTGCCTGCAAAAAGCAGCCAGCTATTGATGGAAACCTATTGTGGAACTTTTTTCATTTCTTGCAAGAACAGAAACAGCATTCTGTGACTGCAGATGCATGTACCCTACCAAAGATTCAGGTTGCCTGAGCATTTTTTTCCAAAGTATCCAAGTCAGTTGCCATTAATTTTCAGTCGGACACAAATTCCTGACTCTGTCAGTTATTTTTAATGTTGCATCAAATCCTTTCAATCACCTTTGCCACCCCCTTTCTGTTTAAAAGATAAAAGTTCATCCCAGAAGGACTAGGGCCAGACTTGATCATGGCCTGTGGCTAATGCTGCAGTACAGATGTGAAGTAATAACAAACAGTTTCAGTTCAAGTTCTGGGCATTGGATCTGCTGCTGTTTAATGCTAACAGCATCACTCTAGCCAAGTTTCTGCATTACAGAGCAGCCAAGCTCCTCCCTGCCAATTATTCAGATAGTCACTCTTAAAATGAGAAAGAGCTTGGATGCTAGAAAACTGCTGTGCCTTCTAAGTTATCTTGTAAGGTTGGTGTGCAAACTAATTCTATACTGATAACAGAGAAACTTTGTGGAGGAGGAGATACAGACCCCATATAACAGAAACCAGCAGCAGTTGCTTTATCTTTATCCCTGCAGGTGACCCAGTACGGGTAACACGGGTAAGATGATCCAGCAGACTGGCACTGCAGGTGAGAGGAGGCTGCTCTGTGAGGTCTGTGTGCCTCAACGATGGGCAGTGGTCTGTTCCTTATCTCTGACCAAGGTTGTTTTTCTGATGAGATCGATAGCATTACAATGTTCTGTGGTATTGTTATTTTCAGACAGGCATCCAAAAAAGAAGTATTTTTCTGTCTGAATGGCCGTCAAAACAATATGAGCCCTTGTTCCCTTCTCTCTGTAGGGTCCTGAGAACATGTGCAGAAGGTCACTCACCTCCTGGAAAAGTCACAGAACGGGTAAGATTGGAAGAACCACAGTGGGTCATCTGGTCCAACCTCCCTGCTCAGGCAGGGTCATCCTAAAGCATGCTGCACAGGATTGTGTCCAGTTTTTGGGATTAGTTGTTTGTGTTTCCATTCGTTTTGTTTTTGTTAACTAAAAAATCCTAGCTGCTGAGATGTTTTGAGAACGGCTAATGACTTGGAGTGTTTTGAGCCTGGACACATAGAAAACACAGCAAGAAGGCTCTTATTTTGGAAGAGGTAAGCACCTGCCTTCTGGAAAGTTGAATTGTTACCTTGGACTCCTAAAAGCTGATGTGTGCCGTGTTACTGGTAATTTCTGAAAATCTTGGCCAAACTGATGATGGTGCTTTGAACACGCAGATCAGCCCCCGTTCCTGGAGCCTTGCCTGCATCCAGCCTGCTGGTGTTCCATGTGCAGATCCCTGCTGTCGGGCATTGGCTCCCAAGGGCAGTCACCCACTGGCCCCAGGTGCCACTGACACTTTCTTTGGAACAAGAGTATGGAACTGTGGGAAGGATGAGAACTAAAGTCCCATCCAGAGGGAAGGATTAGGAAGAGGGGAAAAAAAAAAGCTGCTTTTTTTTCCCCTTGAAAAAAAAAAATCTTAGATGGAATGAGCTTCTTCCACAAAAGAAAGAAAAAGGGAAAGAAACTGTAGATTTCTGGCCAGACCACACTAGAGGTACAGCTGGAAAAATCTGACACACTAAGACTTGAAATTTTTATGTTAGTTTAAAGAAAAAGCTTTGAGTAAAGTTCTGCTTTAGAAGACTGCCCTCCCCCATTCCAACCTGGTGAACTGGAAGATTTCTTCTTTGCTACAAAATATGCTCTTATTTGGAAAAGCTGGGTTTTTAACAATTTCATGGGAAGAATAAGTATATAATTATATAAGATTGTCCTAATGGACATTTGCAGCTGTACTGAGATGCTAACAGCATGCAGAAACCATTATGTTTCCAGTTGTTTGGCAAAAGTTAAGAAACCTTATATATATATTTTAAAGTTAACTGTAAAGTAAATCCAGATGCTTCTGTCCCGCACAGACAAGCAGTTTTCAAACTAGACATATAGTTGTAGCCTGGCTATAACTTGTTTTGATTAGTGCTGATAGAGAGAAATGCTTTAAATGACTGCACCCTCCTCACAAAATGCTGCATGCCCTTGATTCTTGCTGAAGTCAACTGGCATTTATACAGCACTACATAAAACTTGTCTGACAATACCTCGCGTGCAGGAGTATCTCGCTGGGTGTTACTCGTTTAATTTCTCTTTATACTGAAGTATTGCTTAATGGCCCCCATCGGGGCTGGGGCTCTGCTGAGACAGGCACTGCAGACCCATAAAACAAAAATGACAATTGCTGCCCTAAGTAACCTACTGTTTGAGCCTGGGTTTGTGCTTCCCTCTTCATCTCCCAGCTATGGATTGCCAGAAAATATTGGTTGTATGCTTATTTTTGATTGATGTATTCGGAGTTTTATTTGATTCTTTAATAAGCGCTGTCTGTTGTGTTCATTACTTCATTTCAGCCAGACGTCGGTTGTGTTGCTGCTATCAGCAGGGGAATCAGAATTATGTTGACTTGTGAGGCCATTCTGCAAATCAAATCAAAGGGGCAGCTTTGCTTCACAGAGCAAGGATTTCAGTGTCTGAATGTTTTAAGTTGACACATTAAGGAGCATTTCTGAAAGTCTGAAAATAGGAGGAACCGAAAGGTCCATCAGAATTTATAGACTTGTGGTATGTTACTGTTGTATGTTTTGTGGTTTTCTTTTTTTACTCAATAAGCAAATGTTCTTGTAGATGAAGGTTGGTGTTGTTTGTCCAAGTCATATAAAAAGTAGACACACTATTTTATGAGCTTCTTAGGCAGTACAGTCGAGAGGGTAATTTGGATTTGACCCGATAGTCAAATTTACTGACCTGTGCATCTCTTGCTATGTCTGTGACAGGGCCAATAGCCCAGCATAGTGGCTGTGTTGGTAAGAGAGTATGCGAGACAGGGATGAAGCAAGTTCCCTGGGGGTTAGGAAGGAAGGACCTCAGTCCTGAACAAGGCTCCCTGGGCTTATGGGGTGAGGCTGGGGCCAGGGCTCTGAAAGGCATTTTGTTCACTGTTCTGCTTTTTCTCCCACTGTCAGCAGAAAAAATGTTCTGGGAGATTTGTGTTGAAATGGAGTATAGATCCCAAGGCATAGTAATGTGGAAAATAAGGATGAGGTCTTTCTTGTAATCTCCCCTTATGGAAGAATGCTGGGAACAGGGAGAGCCTGGGGCCCCAAACTGCTGACTCCCCTGTTGCTCAGTCAGTGCTAAGAGGAAGCCCTGCAAGGAGAGCACCTACCAGATGAATCCTACACAGAGAGAGTACTCAGTGAGTACCTCATTCTGTGCCGTGCAGAGCATCTTGATGTGCTCCTGAGGCCCAAAAATGGGGCATCTCCAATTGGTTAGTATTTAAACTGACCTCTAAAGAAAATGGCATTGCCAAAAATCAAGGGGCTTTTGTCACTAATTTACCACAGTAACACACACAGAATTGCACCTAATTCTCTTGACAAGAGAATTGGGAAACTGCCACAGTCTGTTTCTACTCTTGCTATTCATGGGGATAAGAAGCTTTTTTTCTTCTACGTCTCTGTATCATTAATAACATATTGTTGCAGAGGTTCCAGAAATGTGTGGTCCAACCTATTTCCTAAGCATAGCACGCTTAAAAAAATAAACAAAAACAGTAGATACTTGGTATGTAACTCTGATCAGAAAAATTGTCCAGACATGCTGAGAGCAGGTTTCGGGTCAGAGTAATCTCATGCTATATGGAGTGCCAAATCTAGACTTAAATAGAGCTGGGAGCCAGAAACTGGATTGATGTTTGCAGTCCGCTTGGTACAGGCTTCTGGCTTGCTGGCAGGGCAAATAGGGAAACACCAGAGTTTGCTGTGCTGGTGCCATTGGCATGGTGTCTGTTCCACTGACCGTGGTCAGTAACAAACCCCTTAAAGGAAACTACATGAAATCTGTGCTCCGCACTTATGAGATAAATTTTCTGCCCTAGAGAAAATCTGTTTACTCTTCCCACTCCACCTCCTTAGATAAAGCTTGGCTGAAAGCCTGAAGTTTTACATCTTTCCCAAAACTATTTATTTTCTTCCAATGTAAGTTGTCTCTGGTGGTGTTTTTTCTTATTTCTGTGACTATATTATATTCTCTTTAACTCTTCTATGCTCTTTGCCTCCGAGTGTTCTGATAATGCGTTGGACAGACTAAATAATGATGACAACTATAACACTAACTGGTATGAAATATGCCCCCTTTTCATTCTTCCTTAGCAAGCTTGGGGGAAGTTTGCCCAGCCACTGCTCAGGTGCAGCTGTTCTGCTGTACTTGGAACATCTGGTCCTGTGGTACCATATGGCTTTGTCCTACCGTCCTTCTAGAAGTAATCAAGTGCACTTCATGTCATATAACCCCACAACAGCAAAACAATGCCCCGTAATCTATAAGGAATGCTCCACACCACCTCAGGGCAAGTGCCTTTTAACGGCTTTTTGCTCTGAGTTTGATCAGATTCCAGACTATTTTAAGATGAGAACACCATAAATGCTGGAAATTAGGTACTCCATTTCAAGAAAAATGCAAAATCCAGACTGAGTAGATCTGCAAAGCAGAAATAGAGTTGTTACATTATAAGAGAGATAGCAAGGCTGCCTTAATAGATGGCATTCAAGTACAGCTGCTTATGGTTCTTAACTGGTGTTGGCCCACGAAATGCATACTTAGAAAGGAAATCGGGGAGAGCTAACACATGCCTGCGGGCTTTGAAGTTGTTATTATCATCCACATGCATAAGAACGGGAGATCCTCTCTAGTCCAGCAAGTACTGAGAAATGAATGAGTTTGGCGCATACATCAAAGGTCTTCACTTGTAATTTGCTTAAGAGATTAAAAATGAAATATGAGGGAATTATTGAGGAAGAGCAAGCTGCCTTTTTTCCCCCTTGCAGCAGGAAAGAACAATTGAGCATCTATTCTGACTGAAAGTGATTACTGAAAAGCTTTCTGACAACCTGGAGCAAAACAGCAGTTGCATCTTAGTTTCACTGACATCAAATAAGCTTTTGATTTACTGAGACCCAACTGGACCTGTCCGGTGCCAAGGATTGTCTTTGAGAAGCAAACAAACTTCATAAAGCTCTTTTTTTTACAGAGCCACAATCTCTAAAGCAATACGTTGCCAGACCATGAAATGTGCTCTGCATTTCAGCTACCAGAAATGTTCTATTTCAGAAATAAACTAACAAAACCTAGTGACAAACACGTGAAGCTTGCTACTTTTCCCGTTCCTGTCAAATGTGATTTTTACAAAGGTTCTTGAGTCTGAGTAACCATTAGGAAGGAGAGAGCGCTGTCAAGTTATTAAGTCACGGCCAGATTAGGAGATACGGAAGCTTGATAACAACTGTGGTCTTCTGGGAAAAAACTGACTATGAAAGCTTTGGAGGTGGAAGGAGGAGACAAGTGGCTTCTGGAACAGCTTCCAGTAGGATTGCAGAACGTGGGAAACTCTTTATTTTTGGGATTTGAGGAAACACTCTGATGAACTTTTGAAAATAATCCAGAGATATTGGCAGAGGTCTAGATCATGTAAGTCTTCCCATTCCACATCCTTTTGTGTGGCCAAGTCAGAGATGTTGTGGGAGGACTTGCTGTCTCTGAATCAGGATCACACACCTTTAAATAGAGCCTGGCCTTTTTTAGAACTCATACAGGAAGTGATGGGTATTAGTCTATAACATGACCCAAAATGCAAGATGCTGACTACAGACCATTTCCATGTTTACTTTGATAATTTCCTTGACAGCATAAAATTTGGATAGTTTGTTGACTTTATATCTATTGCGCTTTAACACCTTTTCTCCTCTTTACCACACAAAGTCTTATTGAGTGTTCTCAGTCCACATCATCTTCTTTAGGTTGGAATTTTACCTGTCCTTCTATGTTCTCATGTGGGTGGTCCTTAAAAACATTTTGTCTGTTACTTTGTTGTCCCTTGAGCAGAATATCACCAGTCCAGCTCATTTATTGTTTTTATATCATGGAGGCATAAGGCAGTAGTAATAAAAATGAGAGTAGGTTTCCCCGTTAGAATTAATCAGCTACATTTATGAGCATTGCTGCTCTTAATTTTTCTGCAGTGTTAAAATAGTCTCTTGTTAACACAGCCAGTCTCTCCCACATCTTTCAACCCATACACATAAAGGCACGCTGAAAATTTTGAGGCAAGCTATTAGCTTGACCTGCTGCTTTTCCAGTAAGACACCAGAGCTCCTGCATTTGTGCAAGTATCCATTCAACACACCTTATTCCAGCTGTTACAAATGCTGATTTCACTATAAATTATGGATTCAGTCCTCTGCATTTTCCTGACTTACAGACAGTGAAGTGACAACCAATTATTTTAAAAGGACGTTAATGTAGAGGATTTTCACATGAATGAAAATTACCTCCAAGCCACTGCAGACCTGAGAACACAGCCTAGTGGCAGAAAGGCGCACGGAAAGAGGCATCAGGAGATGCTTCACTGCCAGAAAGAGAGTGCCAGGGGACAGGACTGGCTATCAGGAACACTTACTTAAGGAGTAAGACCGTGAGAAAACTGACTGGATGGTCAGGGAGATGATTTTAAAAAATCTTTGCAGGAAAAGAGGACTTGGGGCTGAGATGCAGACCCTAAGTTTTTGAAAAAAAATGAGCTATCAACAGGAGTTGCTGCCTAACGTGATTATAGCTCATTTGGTATCAGAAAAGTAATATGTATAAACAGTGCATTAAATTATTGCTAAGCATATTTTTGAAATGTCTTGAATTGTTTAGTGCTATGAATAAGCCTGGCTTTAAAGAAAGAGAACCACATGGCATGCCAGAGATAAATACAGGTTTTACCTATTGACTAGTCTTTTTAAAGAGAAAGGAAGAGAGCAGGTGGAGGGGGGAAAACCTAAAGGAAGAAAAACTTGAAAGTAGAATACATCAAATATTGTTTCCTTGGAAACAAAAAGGAAGATTACATCACAGAGTTCAAGCCTATAAATAGAAACCTAGCAGTGCAGATACAGAAGAAACTCTTGTTCCTAGAGAGAAAATGTAGAAATGAAGATGACCTCCCTTTAGACACTGCTGTCACAATGCAGTCAGCACAACCCCATCTTGAGGACCATCAGTAAATTTAGCTGATGGTACATGACAGTCTTCTCTCAATTAGCTGTAGCAGTCAGCTCAGGGAACTGGTTCAGCTGGTGAGAAGAGGTACAATTTTCAGGCTGCTATAAATACCATCAGTGTCTCCAGAGCCCTGCTATGCTGCTGTGGCAGAAATTACTAAAAGTCTTCAGCCTGAACTCTAAATCCTCTGGGCAGCCATGACAGGACAGTGAAAACATCAAGTCTATATTAATGTTTGTAAGAAACAACCTGGGTGAAGCATCTCTGTGCTCTGGTGGGAGTTCAGGCCTTTGGACAAGATGAGCCGTGACTCACAGGAGTGACTCAGGGGTTCTGTCCTCCTGGGGTCCCCACTATGCCCTGCCCCCTTCTCCTGTCTCTTTCTCTTGATCCTGCTGCATTTGTGTGACTGTCATTTGTGTGCTGAGGGCCGTGGGGGTGAGCAGGAGCACCTGAGGAGGCTCTCAAGGCAGGCACAGGGGGGTGGCTTGGCACACACTAGGTGCCTGCCCCTGCTGCGAGCTCGTGGTCCCAGCAGTGTTGGGGGCCAAGCTCCTGCATTCTGCTAGTATGAACTGTGATTGCAAGTGTTTTCTGTTTCTGAGTTATGTTTCCTGATGCTACAGAATATTTATACCATAAGTTACTAAACCAAATAATGATGTTTTCATTGTTACAGATGAGTTCCTTCGGACTATGCAGTGGTTCACCTTACAACCTTTACTTTGTAGTGACATGAAACTTTCTCTCTGCTTTTGCAGCTGAACACTCATGTGAGTGTGTATATACAACACTGTTAAAAGGATAGCTCCAAAATTGGGCAATTCATATGGGCTATGTAGCTAAATCTGTCTTCGGAAGACTAAAGCCTTGAATAAATCGTATTATTGTATAGTATTTCCATATGTTTTAAAAGAAAAATCAATTGGCTATGGCTCTGTTAGGAAACAATCCCCTTCAAACTGAAACACAGATTTGTTCCATCAGTTTGTATGTGATAACACAGGCCTGGTCAAATTTCCACTTTCTGGTGGGAATCATCTTGGTTTGAGTAGGGATCTTAGTGTGACCCACAGCTCACAGAGGATTGCTCCTTCCCAGAGCTGACAGAGCAGGGACTGGAGGCGCTGGAAAATGAAAAGATTTCTTAAATGTCCCAATGTCATGGATGGTGATGATGCTGTAATATATACGTATGTACACATCCTTCCCTGGCACTGCTCATTATAAGGCATAGCCAAGTCAGTGAAACAGCATATGCTCCCAGCTGCTTCAGCCCTAGGACAGGGTGTGCCAGGTGGCAGGACTCTACTTTTGTAGCTTTTTTTCTATGTCTTGTAACATGGTACATACTCCTAAATCTACCAGAGAATCTCAGCTTTCCTTGACAGGCAAGAGGAGGAGGAATCTAAGTTTATTGCCCTTGACAAGAAAATAATGAAAACAATGAACTTTAAGACAAATAATAAAATCCCATGCTTTATAAAGACATTCTCACAATGGGAAAGAGTGTATATGTGTGTGATACAAGAGCTCTGAACATCTGGGGCTGGCAGAAATACAGTTCTTGCTTAGGTAGATACAGGGGTCATTTGCATGTGTCTGAGTCTAGCTGTGATTCTGGATCCAAGACTGCTATTACCATAATAAATTTTTAAGATCCCAGATCTGTAAATGTCTAGTGGTAAGGGAAATCTGGATAGGATTTGGACCTTGTAGTTTGTGTCAATCTTCAATTTAATCTTGTGTTTTATTCTGAAAGAATTGTAAGGGATTTGGCATACTTCTTTTCATGGGAAGAGTGGTTTGAGTGGGAAGGGGATGCTGATATGATGGTGCTTTCTTTGACTTGTTTGGGTTTGCTGCTGTAATCTCTCATCTCTGAACCACTGTGCCTGCACAGTTTGTTTTTTTCTTTTCGAAATGTCAGTTCTACATTGTAAGTTGATATTCTGTGGTGCAGTGTTCCGCCACTATAATCACAGCGTTCCATAAGTGCTCTTCCAATACATTGCATGGGACAGCTACTAAAATATACAGATTTCTTAGGATTTTTTTTCCAAGTAGCCCAAAACTAATTTCTTTATTTTTTAGCAGACCAGTACCTTTATTGGCAGGCAAGCATTTCTGAGCATTGGGATGACTGGATCACCAGCCTGAGAAAGATGTATTAGTATTTGTCTGTTAAAATGCTTTTGGATGGCTGGCCAGTCATTCTGCTATGGCACGGGTACTTGACATCTGACCAAAAGGAAGTGGGATAGCAGAGATGCTGTGAAGTTGACATATGTCTGGTGTGAGGCAGGCTGGATTAGAAACTGGAAGACTTGCTGGAAGTTAATAGTGATGGTAAAACCAGCATGTAACCACATGGAGGTGTAATGGAGTATAAACTAACTTTTTTTTTCCTTCAAAAAAATTGACAGTAGGAAAAGACATCAGGTGAAAAGAATGCTGAGAATTGATAGAAAACAATTTTGGTTGTAAAAATCTAAATACTCCTTTGTGTTACTGACTTCTCCCAAGCACTCCCTACCTCCCTAAAGAGCCACATCCTGCTATTCTGCCTGATCAGATGAACTGTTTAAATTAAAAGCACTCTGAGACTAACATGCACGCCAGAACTGTTTTCTTTGGTACAGTTTTCGTTTCTTGTTATAGTATGTCTCCTTTGATTAATTCAAATATGTAGGAAATGAAAAAGATGGTCACTGATTTTTAATCAGTTGTGTATTCTAGTGAGGTATCAGCTAATTACACACAGACAATTAACAGTTGCATCCGAGAAATGTGTTGCTTAGCCTTCAACTGTGCAGGGCGTGCAAGTCTGGGACTTCCCTAGGACAGCTGAGGAGGAGGAGAGCAGTCTCCCCTGGCCTGTGACACTATTTGGTCCCAGGATCCAGGTGCTGGGGCGCAGCCTCTCCCTGCAGCCAAGCGCTGCCTGGCTGAAGCAGCTGGTTCTTCACCAGTGTAGATTTTCTTTCTGCAAAACCCTTGGCTAGGGAACATCTTCTGGTTATTATTTCTGTAAATCATCTTGTTGTTGGCCATTACAGATTGAACCCTTTAGAAATGTTCTCTGCATGGGTGACCTGGCCAAGTCACATGTACTGGTACCTCCAAGCATGGCTATAGCCACAAAAATTCTGCAGCTTTTTGATAGTTACACATACACACACAGAGGATTGGAAATGCAAGTCAATGAATAGAACAAAAAGTAAATTTATTTTTCCAAATATTCTTAGTTTGAATAGTCTCTGATAAAATGTGTTTCCCTCTAGTGAGAATAGCAAAGAAAATCGTCTTTGAGCCCAGCCCTGGGATCCTGCTGTGTCTCTCTTGTGAATGAGCAATGAAAAGTGGCCATTCATTGCTGAATTATTATTTTTCCCTTTCAATGGAGTGTGGGGGGAGAAACCCTCCAAAATTCAAGTCTTCTATGAGTCCAGCAGACTAAAAGCATCAGGAAACCTCTGGAGGAAAGTAAAAAGTTATGAATGGAGAATAAAATACTGGTGCAGAGCAAAAGGGCTGTTGTGTATAAAGAGCAGATGGGAAAATGTTGAGTTTCGAGTTTAAAAGACAAGGATCTGAATCTCATTCAGCTGAGCAGGGGAAGTGGTTTGGGTTTCCTTTCCTTGGAGGTTGTCTCCATTTGATGAATTGTCGAGATGTGCTATAAATGTTTAAGATTTATAGGAGAGGCTCCAAGTAACACTAATGGATAGCTAAAAATAGATACGATAGGAAAATATAAACTGACAAACAGATCATCCAGCACAACAATAACTTCATAATCATGCAACTGTTGCCAGCTGAAGATGGGAGACATGGCTTGAAAATGAGCTTTTGTTTTTCACATCTGAAAGTTAAAGGAGTTGGAGTGGAAACAGATGTTCTTGAAAACAATGTGTCAGAATAACTCTAGTAACAGCCAATTGTCACCAGAACTGAGCAAATAATTCCTTGCTTACTCTTCACTGGCTGATGGTTTTCCAGTGGTGGGTGGGGTTTTTGTAAAGAACTGATTTATTTATTTATTCATTGTAAGCAACCTAAATGATGTTGGTGCAAAAATTTTCAGTGTCTCGTTTCTTACAGTTCTGTGCTTCTTGGGAATTGTATTTGAAGAGCTGTTGATCTTCCAAAAGCCATCTTAAGGGCTTTCATGGATCATTTTGGTTGTAAATGTTCGTGAATATTTCATTTTTGATATTTAATATTAGATGAATTGATGAATTATAATTGTTACTGAATTAGGAGGAATTAGATGCTTTGTTTTCATAGAAAGGGGTTTGTAGAACAGCAGCAGTCAGAAGTGTTTTACACTGGGAATAACCACAGGAGTAGATCTTGTCTACTACAAAAGCAGAATTATTGAGCTTTCATTTTTAGCGTCTGTCTGCTGAACACCTACAGAAGAGAAACATTCAACTCAATGGCTGATGTGTGGACAGACAGAAGCATCAAAGATCCTTTGTGCTGCTATAAACTTGGTCTGTGCTGGATGTCTGCTTAATGTGCTAGAAGATCTTTGTGGCCATGAAGATGGCTGGCAACAAGCAGGACCAGTCTGCAGCAACTGGGGGACCCTATTCCTTGACAAGGAATATTTTGTGTGAGGGGAGGCTCTGCCCACATCTTGACCAACAGACAGATCAGAAGTGTGAGCTGAATCCGAGTCTTGCTTTTGAATTTGATGTTTAAAAAGTGATGTTTTTATCAGCTGGCTGAACTTGCTGTGCAGATTTACTATTTGTACTATTGTGAAAATATTTTTATTTGCAATAGTATTTCCATTGGGAGATGCCTTTGTCTTCAGAGTAACTTCTCTGAGAGTGGTTTCAAAAGTTACTCTGTGGAGAATACTGCATCTTGTTTTGCAGTATTCAGATGCCCCTCTACAAAGTAAAGTAAAAGATGTTATTCTTTTTCGGATACTATTATTACCCTGACTTGCCGCCATCTTATTGTCTGAAAAGTGGGCAGAGCTCAAAGATTTGGGGAAGTTGTCAAGGGCTTCACTTTAATTTAGTAACCAAATGAGAAAACGCTAGATAAGACACGATATGGCAACATCACAGAAGCTGCTCTGTGGCAGGATGGAGAATGGCTACTGGCAGAGGAGGAAGGAAAAGGACAATATTTTAGAGAATGAGACAGGGAAAAGTTTTCTTGAACAGCTGGGGTTGTTGAGCATCAAGATGACAGAAGGATGTTATGGAGGCAGAAGCAGGCGGAGGAGAGACAGAGCCCAGATCCTCAGCTAACATTGCTGAGTATTTTTAGGAGTGCTTCCTGGGAGTGCTTTCTGTATATAAACAGTCAAGGCTCCAGGAGGCAGTGGTGAGGGGGAGCAGTGTAACTCAATGATACTTGTACTGCAAATAGTACATCGCAAAGAGCAAACTGTTTGACTTTATTAAACTGCAGCCTCCTGCAACAGATCAAGGGTCTAGTTTCTAAGCAAAAAAATTGTAGCCTAAAGAAAACTTAAATGTTGGAAGTCCCATAGGCCCTAGATTCCTGTTTGACTTGGCTTCAGGAGCTGCACATACTGTTTGAACCTTAGACAATGAAGTAAATTTGCAAAGCATAAGCTGTTTTGAAGCCCCTTTCCACAGTACCACATAGCCTTGTTATCAGAAAAATACAGGACAAAAGACAATGGGAGGAGGATCAAGTCTAGCAAGTGGGCTTGACTGTGCTTTGCAATTCTGGTGGGACCGGCAGGAGCTGGGCAGATCTGGTCTAGGCATCAGGGCTGTGCAGGAGAATGTTGCTTGGTCTTGGTGGGCAGTGCCAAGGTTAAAGCGGAATCGGAGCCATGGGATAACTTGCAACAGGGCAGTGTATTGCAGAACTGGGGTCTGCTCTGAGACTGCTTCCCTCCACCCTTGTTTACAGGCATGGGGGGTTATTTAGGGTGCTGTACTCGAAGAGTGGTCCTGTGTGCACTGGAAGCAAAAACTGTGGATGAAGATGCTGCCATAGGAGGGCCATCCTTGCTGCAACAACTCCAAAGCTACCTGTGCAAGGAGAAATGAATCAATGCACCTGCGAGAAAAAGGCTGACGCTCTTAGCTGTTGCCACTACACATGGTGAGTACCTGGACAATATCTTGGCTGGCATTTCTTTCCGTGGGAAACCTGTCCTTCGCACCATCTCTTTGCATGCAACTTATTGAAAATTTCTGTCTTCTCTTCCCTTGGCTCCTTGCACAGCAGATTTATGGTCTCATTGTCCTTTTACAAATAAAACCCTAACTGCAAATCCAAAGGATAAATAACACAGTGCAGACATGCCCGTGGCAATATTCGCTATATCACTGCTGAAAGTCTGAGAGGAAAATCTGGTGAAGGCAAGATATCTCACGTGAGAAAACTCCTCTCGTGCTTTCGTGCCAGTTCTGGAGGTTGGAGAGCAATCCTGTTGTGCTTTTCCCCAAACATCCTGCTGCAGCTCAGGCAAACTTGAGGTGTTTTTTCTGCAAAAGGGGCTAAGGCACCCATCCTTCTTGGCAGGGTTTTTGTGAGGGAGGTATACCAGCTCCACCACAGTGCTCAAGGTTTCTCCTCCATAAGGATAGAATGGACAGGTGTTCATGAATAAACCTCAGCATTTGCTCTGCACAGGGTAAGTGTGTTCATGGAAATAGTAGTGGTGTCACTGCCACTCCGCCCATTAACATCTCTGCTGTTCTGATTGCTTCCGCCCTGCCTGTGGCCTCAACTGACATGGCTTGGGCAGGAAATGTTTAACCAGGGCACTGGGCAAGTGCCACAGAGGCACCAAACCTGCAGGGCTGAGTGGGGCTTCTTTCAGCTGACTTGGCAGCACTGAAATGGACTGCTGCAGCTAGGACTAAACATCTCATGTTAGCAAGGGTGGCTGTGGAGGAAGGAAGTTATTCCTCGTTTCTTAGGCTGAGCTGGCGGTTTACAACTCTGGATCTTGAAATTATACCACAAGATATACCTAGAACCACCCCCAATATTGTTTTCATTCTGCCTTGATTTCAGCTGCAATTTTAAGAGGCTTTTGTTTAACTAAGCACAAAGGCAATAAGCTTCAGTGTGCAGGACATGTGGGTCAGAGGTTAGGACTTAATTGCCATCAGTACGGAGCCTGCCCCTGTGCCCCTGTCAGGCCACCTCCATGGTGCTGCAGCCCTCACAGAGAGGGGAGCTAATGGTGGGCTCAGGAACACTGTCTCCTGAAGGGTGGAGAACCTGGAAGGAGATGGGGGGACCTGCCTCTCACTGTCCGAACTTCACAGCAATGCAAAGCACTCAAACTAGCTCAGGCACTTCTAGAAAGGGATTTTTTTTTTGTCCTGGGACTGGATATTTACTTTGTTCTCTTTGGGTTAGTGTTTTTGACCTCTTGCTTTATATTGTTTAGTTGGGTATTTTCCTACATTGAAGAGGAAGCTTCTACTATACACCTGTAATGGTGACAAGAACCAGAAGCCCTGCTCTGCCAGTGCCCTAGCTTACCTGGCAGGCTGCAGCTCCAGACAGATCTATTGATCTCAGCTGCAAGTCATGGATGGCAAAGAAATCTATGGCCTGCCCTGGCTGGCTAAAATAGTCACACAATGGCCAGCAGGCCTCAGCTGGGGTAACTTTAGGCTCAGTCAATCTCACAAGTTGTTCCTTTTAAGTTCTGCCCCGCAACCACGTATGTTTCCAGATGTGCAACTCACTGGAAATTATGACCTGTCCTGATGGGCTCAATGCACAGAGATTTTGGACTGTTGTGTTTCATACACCCCTTGTGCTTTAATATAGTGCTTGGCATGGGCTGAGTTACAGAGGCTTGAAGGGAGTGGTTAGTAAGGCAACTGAAAATACCACTCACAAAACAGCTTCAGCATGGTCTGCAATAAAAAAGAATCCCCAGACAGACCAAGGTGGAAAAGACCCAAGTGCCAGGAGTGGTTCAGTGACCATGCTCACTGAAATCTAATCTCCTTGCTGTGGCAGGCAATAAGAGGCCTGTGAAAACTATAACCTCACTGATTTTTTCCATCATTAGCTATGACCTCGCTTCTGACTGCTTACTCCAGTCTCAAAGGATGGGACCCTTTCTGGAGGGAAGACCTGTGCCTCTGTTCCCTGAGAGGAAATTAGTCTGTAGCATTGCTATGCTTTACTTAATATGTTTATGAAAGTGGAAACACACCTGAATTCCTCTATAGACTCTGCAGGGAAATCATGTTTCCATATTGCATTATGAGAAATGCAGTGAAGGTGTGCTATGCTCAGTTAATATTTTTAATGTATGAAGGTAAAAGAAACTCCAGTTCAGAAGAAGTATATGCTTCCCTCTTTCTGTTCAACATCCATGGTACTATAAATACAAACTGCAGGGTACTTTCAGAACTGAAAGCCTTTAAGGCTTCTCGAGGGAAAACATCACACCAAATTAATCTGCCGTCAAGTGGAAATTCTATATTGTTTGCATTTGCCAATGTTCTGTATGTGGCTGTAATTGCACTGAAGCAAATATCTGCTTCGAGTTCTTCACAAGATTAAATGTGGCCAATTGGGCGTAAAAGAGTAATTGAAATGCAGAGCTGCTGCTTTGGATTTGTTAGAGGCATTGCTCATTTTTGCTCTGACATGACGACACTAGGTTCTGACTTTCCATTAAAACAGGGAAATTTGGGGAATGTGATTTTGAGCGTCGAGTTGCAAGCTAAGAGGAGGACATTTCTGTCTGGCACAGTGCTGCCCTGCAGTGTGCCAGCAGGCAGTGTGCCCTGGGCATGCTCCTTGCTCCATGCGTGCAAGGGGACACCTTCCTCCCTCTGACCAGCAGAGAGGCTGTCAACAGCTGAGCCCCAGGGTGCAGCCCCTGCTCGAGAGCTCCAGAATTGGCTCCTGAGAATTTCATGGTCCTTAAGTTCTGAGTATTTGCCATAGATTTGAAGTGAAAAGGACTTGTGACGGAGCAAGAGCCTCCATGGCTTGTAACAGAGGGAGCCCAAGGTCTGAATTGAATCCTGACTACTGTCACCCTGTCAGACCAAAGGACCATGTCAGCTTGCAAAACCTGCAGTCTCACCCTAAGCCAGCTGGATGTGAAATGTTAAAGATTTGCTTAAAAGCCTCATGCTTTTTATTTTTACTAGTTTAGTAATTTTCCCTCTTGCCAGATAAATGCAATTATAAGCAAGTAAAAAGTATCTTTTCAAGTTGACTGTGCTGCCTTTTAATTCTGCATGAAAACCCAAATGCTCCCTACGCCCTGCCCAACAGGTAGTTATATAAACAGGCCCAGGTGAGCAAAACTGCCAGTTTGAATCCTTCTTTATTTCATTTTCTTTCCAATTAGTGGGCTTATCAAAAAAATACGTGCCTAACAGCTCCTAACAGTTTGCTTATGCTCAGCCTTTCCCCAGAGTTTCTCCGTGCAGCTACAGAGCAGTCCTGACAGCATCCTTGCACTCTTCAGCGAGGGCAGCATCTCTTGGGCTGGTGCCAGGAGACGAACCTTCTTGGCATTAGCAGGCCTCTGCTCGTCTGCCTGTGCCCCTTCCTAACTGGAGGTCCAACTCCCGAAGCTGCTGGAGGAAGCCAGAGTTGGGGCAGATCCCTCTGTGGGAGCGCACAGTCTGAATTGCGGTGGTGAGGGACATACCTTCACAGATCATTAAGAAAGCGAGGACAAGAGTTGCAGACCGACTGATTCCCATTGCACAGTGAACCAATACTTTGCCTGGAAAAAGGAGAGAGATTTGCAATTATGCCCGCAGGCCTCATGGTGGGGGTTATTGTGCTGGAGCAGAGATGGAAGCTGGTACTGGGGATGGGCGAGCATGTGTGTGCAGCCCTGCAGAGCAGCCCTGGTGCAGTTTCCCTGGCTGGGGAACATAGTGTTTTTACTGGCTGGGGACAGAAAATTCGTAATTCTGTTCCAGGATCCATGGTCCCTTGTTTGAGCTTAGCACGGCCTTATCCCTCTTGCCCAGCCTGCCATCCGTTGTGTCCCTGCTTGCTCATGTGTGGTTTAGGGTGCGATGTACTTGTTGGCAAAGTTTCAAGAGCTCACACTTGAAGGCCATGCTGTGGGAAGCAGCCTTGGCAGGTTACTTACTACCAGAGGGCTTGGAAACTTGGGATGTCAGAAGTGCAATGCTCAGGATTGCTCACTGCTGTTACAGCAACACTCCTGGTTTTCCACAAGCTCTTTTTTCTTCTTTGCTTAGGGCAGTAATGCTTTCTGAGGGTGCTGACTGCTGCCCAGGCTTTCTTGGAAGTGTGTGAAGAAAATGGGCGCTATCATTAAGAATAGCTGTTTGTATATGGCATTTGCACCAGCTCACTTATTATGCATTTTTATTTCTATAGCCTATCCCATGCTAATCACTGTCCTTCCCTAATGCCTCTATTTTCCCTTGTTTATTAAGTGACCAGTAGGAAGACAATTTATGAAATGTTTTTAGTTTTCCAGAGATTTCAGTGCAAGGTGTGCATCTTCGTTAGGAGTTCATTAAAAATAACATCATGAGTCCTTCCCGTTGCTATAAGTGAGCCTCAGAGAACACCTTCTAGGGATCCCGCAGTGTAACTCCTTCCTTCTCTCTGCTCTGCTTTTGGTTTTCCTGCTGTGATCATGAAAAGAAGCAGCCTAAGAAGCTCAATTCTGTATTGCAACTGCCTCCCAGGTTTCTAATCTGTGACTTTGACCCATGTTGGAAGGACATGAATGTTTTTTTAAATGGTCTTATTTGAAATTAAAGGAAATTTTTTAATTAAAGGAAAATTTTGCTCTCAGATGGAAGAATTCAGGTTTGTAGTCCTTTCCCTCTAGATGTAAACAAAGAGCTCATTCGGGAACCTGAAAATTTGCATCTTGTAAATATTGTAAAATGCTTCAACTTTCACAAAAATTGTAAAATCAATGAGAAATTTTTAATTGAGGGTGAAACTCAATTGTTGTATAATTGTTCTACTCAATTATTACCATGCCTGAACATTTTCAAGCTCGTCTTTTGCTGCAGTCAGATCTATTTTTCTCACAGAGACTGTGGCCCAACAACTCAGCATTATTAGAGTAACAAGTGATTAGAAGCAGATATGAACTTCTGACCACCTAATGGACAGCTCTGTGTCCCACTAAGGCAGCTGAAGAAAATGTATTTTTAGCATGAAAATTTCCAAACAGTTCTTCACTGGAAATCTTCACAAGTTTGAAAGAAAGTATTTTCTACCTTTTTTCATTTTTTTTTTAAGAATGTCACATTTGTGGTCTCTTGGTTCACTCATTGTATAGCTGTACAAAATGCAATTTAGTGGTAATACAATGTATATCCAGAAAAGATGAAAAACCAGTGATGACAATCCCATGTTGCTTTTTTCCTTTGGAGGTGGAATAAACTATCTCAGATGCTGCTCCCCTGCAAAATGTAAGGAGGGGTAGAAAGAATGGACAGCTTTTCATGGCTAGTTCCTTGTTTTGTTTGTGCTTACAGCATCTTAATCTCTCTATTACTAGGGACTGAGACAAAAATATCCTTGTTGGATGATGTGCCTAGATCCAGACAAAAACCTCAGACTGATTGCCCCCATCTCCCTGGCTGTTAATTCCGGGTACTTTGTGCACAGCTTTTAATCTTAAATCCCATTTTGTTTATGACAGAGTATTTATTTAGCAACCATTCTAGTTCTGACTAATGATGATGGCATAGCCACATGCTCGGAGAGGGTGAGCATGTGTTGTGAAAACCTGCTCTGGCCAGCAGGTTGAGAGAAGTGTTGAATTCCACAATGTATGTGACACAGCCACCTCTCATTATCCCGGCATGAGAAATCCAAGTGCAGCCCTAAAGATAGACATGTCTTCAGTAGAAATAAAGGGACAAATATAGTCTCCAAGGAAGTGGCAAAAACAGCTCTGGTGACAGCAGACTTGGACCAGGCAGCAAAACCTTTGGGGGAAGGAAGAGGTTTTCCAATGTAAGGCCAGTTTTGCAGAATTTCTATTTCTGTTTTCTCATTCAGATACAGTTTCATAGAATTTACTGAGATATTGATACCCTTATTCAAGTTAAATTGCATCTATCTGTCAATTCCATTAACTTCATGAAAATTCTTGGAAGTGAAGTACTGGTTTTTATGGGTATATAGAGAAATGTTTTGCAACCTTGCTAAAAGATAATGCTAATTTGAATTTCCATCAGACTTCTTTTTCAATATGCTGGACTTCCATGAGCCAACCTTGTAGGATATGTACGCTGTATTATCTTCCCCAGAGGAGGCACTTGGGATCCAAATAACCCTGGTCTGAGATTTTCAGAGGAGCATAAAAAGAATCAGGAGCACAATTTCAGTTTGAAAAATACTGCAAACAGGGCTAGGCCAAAAGTTTTTTGGAAAATCTTTGCTTCACTAATTTGCAGGAGGCCTGACTGCAATGTGGGGGCAGGGATGGGAAATCCCAACATTCATCCAAATGTGCACCCCAAATAACAGAAGCCAAGGAACAAAATGTTCTGAAAAATTTTCTTGGAATCAGTATCACTCTTTTTTGTTTGTTTTTTTCTTTGTCTGAAAACTTCTGAGCTACCAGCACTCTACAAGTAAAAGAAAAAAATATGGTTCAAATTGCATCATAAGGGAGAAAAACAAACAAGAAAAAAAACAAAAAGAAATGCCTTGATGTTAGATTTGATTTTGCATCCTATATATTTTGAAATTAAATCTAAATTTGAGCATAAACTGGATGGGGTACAGGAGACTCGATGTTCTGAATCTAATTTTTGTAAAATTGTTTGAGTCCTTTTTTCTTTCCTTCTCACCTGTATGAAGACTTCTGCCTTGGAAAATGCTCTGCCCCAGCAGCAGTCTTGAACCAAAGACCAAGCTGAGCACAGGTATAGATGCTGGTGTTAAATATTGCCTGTTGTGTTTTTGTTGGAGGCACACAAAGCAGAACAAATGCCAGGCTCCTGCTTGTACAGGCTGGCTCTGTATTGTTTTGTGTCTGTGTCTGAGAGGAGACAGTGTCCAGAAAGAATACATTGAATTTTCTTCCCTGTTTCTCTGGCTTATCTGCACTTCAGAAGAGTCCTCCTGTGTCAGAAAACAGCTTTAGAAGATTTCTCAGCAAAAACCTGGACAAGCCCCAACTATTGACCTTGGTCCTAATCTGCATGGTTCTCTAATCACTTGTTCCCATGAGGATGCAGGTATATAATCTCTTTTACAAGTGCAATATGTATTCCACATTGTTAACCTCTGTGCATAGTGAAACAAAGGCTATGATAAATGCTGGTACGCTGACAATAAAATGACTTGTTTGTTGCAGATAAATCAGTCATGTGAAATGATTTAATTAATGTAAAATCGCTCTAATGAAAGCAGATTTAAATTTACTGTGTGATTATTTTTAGCAAACAAATTGAATGTTAAACTTGAGTAAGGAAACAAAAGCTGTGTTGCTATTTGGTTCTGTTTACAGGGTCAGACCCTTGTCTCTTAGCAGTGGCTACAAATGGGTGAAGTGACACTCTGCACCCCTGGTGACATCCTGCATGTGACCAGCGCCTGGAGCACGTCTGCTCCACGGGCTGACTGTGGTGGGCGATTCCAGCCATTCCATCAGGCCTTCGCGGGACGCAGCTGAGATGTCCCAGCACTCAGGCTCGGATTCCTGGGTGGCTGCTGGAGCACAGCCACGGAGAGCAGCGTTCACAGAGGCAGTTGTGTGTTCCCCTGTCATGTGGTAGGCAAGGAGGTTATACCCTCATCTCCTGTACCACAGAATTCGTGCCATAAGCTGCCATCTTCCAACTCTGCCTTGCCCAACCCCATCTGGTTTAACATACAGTGCAAAGAGAACCTGGACTGGTCCCACATTAGAGGGCCATGTTGCAACTTTCTCTCTGAGCATGAAACAGGATCCCTCAGGAATAATGGGATTAACTGAGGAGGAGTAGGGGCACTTAGCTTCTGGCATTATTAAATCTTGCAATCCTTATTTGAAATTTTGCACCACACATTTTGAGCTACTTTTTGCAGAGGCAGACAATAACTGTCATCTGTCTGGAATTTGTGCAGAACAATAACACTTGGTTTTTAACAGTGGATTATGGATATTCTATCCAGTTTATGCCTGCTGTAACTCTACTAACATCAAAGGGTTTGCACTAGGGATAAAGTTTGCATATTCAACTTTGTTGGCCAAATTCAAGTTGGGAAATTCAATGTTGTTGAACAAAATCAGTCATTAAAATGCATAATAACTTATTGTCCTTTTGCTAATCATCATTAAATGAGCTAAATGTCCTAAACTAGCCCTTGCTTTCTTGCAGGATGGATTCAATTTGGCTTAAGATGAGGGTCCAGATCTGTCACCCATAGAGAATGTCCCAGCCACCCTCACTCCATTGGATCCAGCAGAAGTATTCTGCTCAGCAGGAGAGCTCAGCTGAGCTAATGGGCCCTAGGGCCTTGTTCCACGATTTTCTCATCTCCTGTTAGATTTTAGCCAGGTGCAGAATCCACTGCCTATTTCTTGATTAATCCAGTATCTGTTTTGTCACAGCTGAAAATAGCAAGAAGCCTACAGAGAGCTTTAAATAGTGGCATGTCCCCTCTTCCCACGCCTTCAGAGCAGGTAAGAGCTGTCATCTGCTGCAGAGTGGGAGGTCAGACTGATGTATGTAATGCACCTACGGTGGAGTCAAGCAAGAGGACCCTTTTCTCCAAAGTTAAGCAGCTTTCATAACTCCCACCAACAAAAAGGTGACAGGAGAGGGAGCCTAGCTTTTCATTTGCTCCACTGAAGCGGAGGAAGGGAAATGCCTTTGACAGAGTCTGCCATTTCAAGATTTTAATGGATGATTTTAACCTGCCTGTTTTAAACATGTTCAGAGGTCAATAAAAGGCAAAGCTCTCTACTTGGGAATCTTTCTCTCAGCACAGTGTTAGTTTAATAGTTTTCATGACATGCTTTCGTCAAGTTTTCTTTCTCTTCCTCTTCTGTTGGACTTTACAAAACCCTGCTGATTTACTTTAGGTTTAGCTGCACTCCAGAGAACTGCAAATTGCACAGGTGGCCATGCAAAGGGTCAAGATTGATATTCAAGGTGTTGTCCTTTGAGTTTAAGCATGAGGGAGAAGGCCAGTACTTTCCCAAGTCCATGTTTTTCCTTGTAGGGAAGGGGACAGATTGTGCATCTGCTCACTCTTGTCTGAGCCTTCTCAAACAGTTCTGTTACATGAGCAAAGAAACAGCCAGGCTGGGCTGAAGGAAAGGCAGCCAAGGAAGTAGGGATCATAAAATAATGCTTATATGTCATGGCTGCAATAGTAGTGCATGTATTTCCTAATTTCTGCAGCAGAGACGATGAAGGAAGTCAGGGTGTGATGCAGCCATTGACCGCTGTGACAGGAGCAGCTCCCAGTCAGGAGCAAGTGAGTGCACACCTGTCTGCTTCCTTTTGCTCACACTCTGGCACCTCAGTTTTAAGAAACTGCCTTAAAAACAAATTCCTTACATCACCAAAGATAATATTCTGTTCAGCTAAGGTAGAAATCTGGAATAAATGTCTATGCTGTTTCCTGGACTTGTGGTGTAAAGAATCAGAATTTTTTTCAAGCATGATGGAAATAACAATTCTTACCTAATTCTAATGAGTACTTGATTCATAGTTTTAAATATGTTTGTGCCTCATACAGTCTTAACTTTGACCTGTCCTCTCAGGTAAAAAGGATATTATATTTCCATTAAAGAAAAAAAAAAGTTGAATTTGCTTGTAATAGTTAAGCAGCAGTCTTAAATGACTTCTCAACCAAACAGTAGTACCTCATTACATCCTGTATTTCATATGGTCAGGCCTCTTGTCACCTGGTATTTTTTTGTTGCTGTTGTTCAACTTCACTGCGTATAATAAACACTACATTTTTCTTTGTCTAAATGATGTGAGTAACAATCCCCTCCCTGTCTCATCCCTGCACAGGTCACAGGCATTTAGCTGCTAAATTTCTGTACCTCAGGAAATTATGCTTCCAGAACATCTTGTTTATATATTTTCTAAACTGTTGCGCTTTCCTCAAAATGATGAATGTCAGCAACAGCTGGACAGCGTATGATTAAATTTCACCTTGTCTCCATTCCCAGAACTCTGCTTCCATATGGAGCTCAGTAAAGCAATATTAAAAGCATGGGAGTAGGGATAAATATGCCTTGAGCCGTAACTTGTTCTGCATTCATAACTTAGTATTTCAGCATGCATTTTGCAAAGCACTAGTTTTGTTTGCTATTATGGCTTCCACAATTCATCTGTTGTTTTCTGTCTTTTGTCAATTGATTTGGAACTTTGCTTTTACACACATGTGAATAGATTTTGGATCTTACCTTTCTCTGGAGCACTGCCAATAATGACTTTAATTGCAAATTGCATATGCTGTAATAGAAATGGGTAAAAATCTAAATTCCCCAAATGCAGCCCTAAGTTGCACAAAGGCAAATATTTTCTAACAGAACAGATCAAGCCCTCCAAAGAGCAGGAAACACAGAGGCAGCTAGCATGAAGGTACACTGTTTGCAGTTACTGTGCCTCCCCTTCCTGGCTAGTATGGTGTGGATCAGATCTTTTAATGCGTATAATTAAGCTGGGTAGTTAGTACTTTAGGACCCTGATTGATATTAAAGCTCACCATGATGCAAGCAAAATAGTTTGCTGACGTTATAACTGTTCTCTTAATAAATCACTTACTTTTGAGTAGTATCTGTACAGTTTTGTGGCACAGTGATGACTTGCTTTTATGAAGGCTTGCCCTTAGTAGTAATGACCCCCGACTAGTCTCAAACCTCTGGCATTGTACCTGGCATGTATTTAGCGAATCTAGGATTTTGTGGGTTATCTTCCTCTTTCAAGGTTATACTTTTTCTAGCAACAGCATGACATTATTCCTGGCTGGTGGTGTTGCTTAAGCTCCCTTCTACAGAATTGCTTTCTAGCAAGTTCTTCCCTTTCTGTGTTTGCAGGACTTGCACAGATTGTAGCATTATAGTTGAATCTTCTTACTCAAATATGGTGCTTGCCCTTGTCTTTTATTTTACATCCCATCACTAATTTGAAAAGATCAAATAATGATCCTCCCAGGTCAGTGTGTCCCTGTAGGTAATAAAGGACACTTGCTATTTTGTCTTTTGCTGATGGATAACACTTGGCATAGGGAGAGCCCCTTTAAAAGCCTGTTCAGTGCATCCTTCCCTGTTTCAGGGAAACAGGAGAACTCCCACTCACTGCAAGAGTTCAGGAGGCAGGTAGAATGCCCCTTGGTTTGGGTATCTCCATTCTTACCCACATGCAGGTGGTTGGTTTCTGTCAAGTAATATTTGATAACTTGCCCTGCTTGTCTGCTATGCAGAAGATATGCAACATGCACAGATGGTCTAGTTACCTCTTGGAGAATTCAGTGCCGCTCGGATGTACTGAGCAACTGGATAAAAGTGAACACTGAGATCAAAGTTTGGGTTGTCCTCTGCTTCTATTCCGTAGTAATCCACAGGCAAGTCGTTGTAGAACTTGGGCCCAGTGTTGATGCGAAATCTCCCGGCAGCGGCATTCACAACGTGGGAGATGCCCATGCGGCTCAGCTGTGCCTTGTCACGAGCGACGTACCTGGAAGAAAGATGGGGAATTATATTTGCCTGCTGCGTTGCAATGCAGGGAAGAACGTGCTGCTGATGGTGAGTTTGTTACAACTGCAGGAAGTGGTAGTGGCTATTTTTTGACAGGTTGATCAGGTCCAAAATGTCCATCAAAATACTTCAAGACAGAAGTGACTTGTTAAGAAACTAACTCTTAGATTTCCCTCATTTTTTTCCCAAACATATGTTTAGATGGTTCTCAACTGATGAAAGGCAGTGGTGGAGATATTTCTGCACAAGCTAAGGGTTTTCTGATTTCAAGAGCCTTCTCACCAAGTCACTTCTGCTGAGTATTCATCAGTTCAGAGAACTGATGCCATCTGGCAAAGTGAGGAGAAAATGAGCTTGATCTTGTTTTACCCGGCTCTGGCATGACTGCCTGAAGGACCAATGCCACAGCTCCAGTGGGCTGTTGCAGTGCATGGCTCCTGCACTAACAGAGGAGGAGAAACCAGGAGGGGGGACGTTCTTTTTAGTTAGTTAGAATGCGTTTTCTCTATGCTTACATCATCCTCTGCACAGTTCAATCTTGTTCAACACTTTGACCTGTTGTGAGAGGTCCGCAAATTAGTGCCTAGCTCTCTTTTTTTAAATAAAGAGTGTAAGATTTGGGGGAAGAGTTGCAATAACCTTCAGCCCTTCCTGTCTCTTACAGGTCTCCCACATAAAGGTTTGGCCAGACTTCATCCACGTGCCCTGTGGGGTGTGTGCGTGTGCAGAGCAGGCGCCGCAGCTCCTCCAGGGATGGTGTCCCAGCGCTGCTCCCACTGCCGGCCATCCAGCTTGAGGCACTTCTTATCCTGGGCCGCCGTAAGTCCTGGCTGCACAAGGAGTCCCAGGCCATCCTGCAAGGGGAGAGCAGACATTCACCACCAGCCAGAGATACTGCTGACGGCCCCCTTTCTTCCTCTCACCTTGTCAAACAGCTGATTAAAACTTCATTATATTTTTAAAGATTATTTTCTTCATAGGAAATGGGGAAGTTACTACTACTGTCTGGAATTCTAGATGCTATTATTAGCACAGTGAAAAAGCCCGGTCCTTGATATGCCAGCACAAGTCTTCTGCTTTCACATGGAAAGAGGTAATGCTATGGAAAATGTCTTGTGTATATGTATCTACTCAAAGGGTATAAAAACAAGGTATTACCTTGGTATGTGGAGGTTTTCCTTTAATCAGGTAACTAGGGCTTCCTTATACATACTTAATCTGATTTGTTTTCTAATTTGCCCAACAAACTGATCTGGACCGAGTAGAATCAAAATCTTATTCACTGGTTAGCTATTAATTGTCAACTTCAATGGGGAAAACTCTGTAAGGAGTAATTTGGTTCTTTCCAATGGTATTTACTGGCCATACTGGTTGTCCTCATGACAAATGTTCATGTTAGAAAAATCTGGATGAGTTACAGTGATTCCAGCTGTCATTTATATGAGCACTGACTAATTTTTTTAGTAAGTTGTTTAATTTGCATTCCTCTCCTCTCTGCTTCCTCCAAGAACTATACCATTTCTAATCTTGAAGCAAGTACTTCAGTTACAAGGAGAAATATTTTTTTTAGGCATCACTTTATCTCTGGAATTACTCTGTTTCCATATGGTACATTTCTTTTGAAATAGTGGTTCTTCTACAGTGCTAGCTGTAGATTTGAACTGTTGAGAGGCTTTTTTAAGAGGGGAATAGAAATTATATTTTTCCCAGAGTACTGTCCTGAAAAAATATTAAACTTTTTTTTTTGTATGTTCTAAAAATGAGCCAAACATCTGCATTACAGAGATAGTAGGAAGTCTGTCAACTCATGAGCCTTAAAACAGAAGCACCTGTCTAGGACACTGGTGAAGTTGTAGTCAGCGAGTCTATGCCCGAAGCATGTCTTCTACATAAATGATTTGAGAGGCGGTTTGGGGTAGAACAGTCCAGGACAGCAAACCTGAAATCTTGCATCTTTCTGCTGAGCATATCTATCATTAACAGATAGGTTGTATTTAAGTTTAAGCACCTTCATTGACCATTTCTTCTCAAACACCAACTGTGGTGAAATGTTCTCCTAGTTTCCCATCCAGGTATTTTCTCTAGCCCTAAGTTCATATTTTGGTGTAATTTTATTTTGCATGCACAAAGACTGAGCAAGAGGCTGTGAAGGCTAGCCTGCTGTGGGAGCTCATTGCACCTTCATATTAATACAGTGCTTTGCTGAAGGGCAAATGGAGCAACTAATTCCCTGAAATATCCATAGAAAAGAAGGAAGTGTCAGGCCACAGAATGGTCCCTACAAGTCACCCTTCTGCCATGCACGTGGGGTGATCTGCCTTGCCACTCAGTTGCCAAGAGGAGCCCTCTGTTATTTCAGTACCCCTTCTTCTGCAACCTTCATGGCAGCTTTGGCCTCTTGGATACAGTAAGTTTTCACCAAGTGATGTTCCCAGAATGGTCTTGTATTGTTACAAGAGCATTACAAAGAGCTCCACTGTGGAATGTGCTCCCCTCCCAAATGTGCATATCTCCTCCAGTGTCAGCTTTTACTGTGAAAACAAAAGCAGATGTTCTTGCCCATTTTGGATGGCTTTATGCAAGAAGAGGCATGGAGGAATTCCCTACTGGAACAGGCATTTCTCATTGATTTTGATCGCTGCTTTGACACTAGCCACACCAGTGTCCCCTGTGCCAGCTCTGCCTGGCTCCTGCTGGTGATCTTGGACACTTCTCTGATCCCACACAGGTCTGCAGCAGAAATGGGACTTGGATTTCCTGTGCCCTGACCACAAGGCCATCTGCCAGTTCATTAAGTACTTGCAAGAATAACAACCTCCTCCAATCCTTCCCACCTCATAATATCTGCAGCAAATGTTCCCCTTTTTTGATGTACTTAATTCCTTGCAGTGTGGCTAATGACCACTCTAGGGCACTTCTCACTCCCTGTAAAGTTGCTTTAAATGGTTTTGATTTTTTCTTGTTCAGTACTGCCTGTTATCCTTTTCTCTTGCCCTCTCCACTGTATAAATACTTTGATTTTCCTATTACCTCAGAGGACTGAAGGCTGTTGTCAGCCTTGCTTTCTTAAGCCTCATAGGAACTGGGCAGATAACTGTGATGTAAAGTGAACCTAAGGAAAAGTGCTCCTTCAAAGACTTGTTTTGTTTTGTTTTGTTAAAATTGTTTCTAGAAGGGAACATAACTGCATAGGCTGGGCAAAAGAAGGTACTATGTGCTACATGGATATTGAAAGCTGTGGAATAACAGTCTTTATAAGACGGGACTGCTTCTTCAGAATTATCCTAAGGTGACTTTCAGCTTGTGCTCACATGGATATTGTATTATAGCTATGGAATTTACTCCTTTAGAAATACAGATGTGAACTGCTGATGGTGTGTACAAAACTGATTTCATCTTCATTTGGTCACATTTTTTTAACTGGAGAATAGCATCAGTTTGTGTAAACTCTATGTCCAATAAAAAGGAAGGACTAGAGTTCAAATTTCAAATGTGAAATAACTGCAAGTAACAGGCTGTCAATGATTCAAAAGCAGAGAATCCTCAGTAGGACTATTCACCTAATACGCTGAATAATGAATGCACTGAAAAAACAATAGCTTTCCATAGAAAATTTACAGGCAGAAAAACAAGATAATTTTTTTTCTGAATAAATGACTACTCAGTTCTGGCATCAGTCTAACATCTTAAGTCACTAAATTTATATATGCAAGTGTCATTACTGAAATGCACATGTTTAAGGAAAACAATGCTATGATTAAGATTTTGTGTAATGTTTTACAAGGAACATGAATAGATTAAAAAATTTAGTGTGAAAGGAAAATGATTATATGTAATAATGTGATGGCTGTTCATTTAAAAAATATGTTTTTAATGATTCTCAGCTCAGTTCCTCTATACTGACTTTTTGTAGTGGATCTGTTTCTGAGATACGTGTTGTACGAACAAGCAATACAATTTTAAAACGCTGTTTTCTGAATGATGATGACATGAAACATTCCTGATCTTTGCTCTACTGGAGTTGTATTACGGTAATTATTCAATCACATAGGAGAAATTTTATCATTATATTTATATTAATTTTGAATTGGTTTTTACTGCAACTGTAATTGTATCTGTACTATGCAATAGAATTTCCTTAATTACAACTAGCAGGAGGATTGCAATCAAAGAGGCCCGTTGCAAGCAGGTCACTCTGATGCAGAGTGACCCAGAGTATGACACAGGCTGTTTGAGCTGCCATCCCTGCCTGCACCTGTATCCACCTCCCTGGACTGATGTGTGTTTGTGGCTTTGCTGCAGCTGGGCTATGAGAGCAGCCAGGTCATATACATCAATTTCTTATATATCAACTATCCCAGGAAGAAAGGAAAGTGGTCCTGTGAGAGGTCCCAGATAATATCTCCTTCCTGACTGTTTAGGATTCCCATCTGCCCAGCAGTGGATGCCCCTACAGGCTGCATATACTGTGGACGCTTTGGTTGGGTTTCAGTTAATTCAGTGACTACAGCTTTATCTGTAACATAATTAGTGCTGTTCAGTGCCACGCTGAGGAGAGGGCCTTGAGAGACAGGTATTCTTTTACACATGTCTCAGTCCTTGGAAACATATGCCACCTATTTATCCAATTTCTCCAATTCCACAATATTAATTAAACAACAAAATGAAAAGTCAGTGTAATTTGACAATTTGACATTACATTGATACAAGATCCAGCTGAGAGGATGGTATAAAGGCTGAGATGAAGCAGCAGAAAATCCTGCAGCATGATGCTGTGGTAAGTTAGGAGGAAAAAACAACTCTTGTATCTAGGATATTTAGTAGAAAGCCTTTACAACCTCTGCTTTAACTTGCATTTTCCAATGCCAAGATAAAGGAGGGACCTGTGTATAATATAAGGGTGTCAATGTGCTCATTTCAGTCAAGTGTCAAATATTTTAATCATCCCAGGGCCTGTGTTGGCTTTTCTGTATGGGTTGAACTTAGCCATTTTCTTACGATGTTAGTAAAGATATTTCTGAGTCTTTAAATCCTGAGAACAAAGTAGCCTCCATCCTGTGTTTTCTCAAGCTGCTATGTGCTATAACCTTGCCATCCCAGTGAAGATATCAGTCTGAGTACACTTCGAATAGACTGATTTGTGGTGGTAAAAGACTAGGCTGAAGCCCAGGGCTTGGCCAAGTAGGTCGTGTCAAGTTCATGCCTATCATATATTCGAAAGCCATAAACATTTCTCAGAAAGCCTATCCCCTGGAAAGGTTCCTCCAAGATAACATATGTTTGAGAGAGGGTTTTGTGTTGCTATATCGCCACACAAATGACAAGTATTACTGTCATCACTCTTTCTTCCTTAGCATTTAACCCAATAGTCTCACTGGAGTCATAATTTATCAATTGCTGGGAGCACTATGAGATATAGATGGTATGAATCAAACACAGCAATGACTGAGGTAGGGCTGGCTGGACTTGAAAGCTGAGATAGAGGCAGTGTCTAGGGAGGCACAAGGTATTTGAGTAGCCAACTGTTTGTAAGAAAATCTCTCCAGCAGCTGGAGGATGTAATCTGAACAGCACTTCCAAATTTAGTGGAGGCTTCCAGACCCACAAGTGTAACCCAGCTATGCATTTGGGGCAAGGCACCCACTTCATGGGACTTGGCAAAATCCATTAGGTGGGCTTGCTCTCCACAGATTACACAAGGCCTATGCTGAGGAGCAGACTAAATCTCTGTACGGGACAGCTTTGAGCAGCACAAGGAAGGTGAAAACATCTGATTTTTTTTCCTCTCGGTATTGTGCTGGTGAACATTTTCTGTCCTAACTTTAGAGGAGTTGTGATGTTTCCCCTCTGTCCAAGTAAAATTTTCTGTGTGCCATCCAGGGAAATCAGCAGCTACATTTCTGATGCAAAGCACTACTCAGCTGCAAGGAAGAAATTAATCAACCCATCCTGGTTCTTAAATATGCTGAATTTACCACAGTTTCCACTGATGTTTTGGATTGCCAGGCCTCAGAAGCCTCAAAAATGTCTAATTTTTTCATAGCAAGTCTGTGGTCCAGGCTGCAGTCCTCAGACTTGATGGTCTTGACTGTTTCAGGATGTACATTAGCATGCAGGCCCCAAGGAAGGGTGGCCTCAGAGTTTTTTTTCTGTGACTATAGTATAAAACATTATCTTGTCATCAGCTGGTTAGTACATTTGTATTTACCAACAATGTGTGCGGTTCCTGACAGTGGCTAGACAGACTCAGCTATCCTTTGATGTGCAGCAATGTTGTACCAAGTGTGCAAAACCTGGCCACCTGCTGATTTTGGTAACTCTTTTGGGTCTTGAACATATGTTTATTTTATTCTTTAGCCATGGGAAACCAGCTCTGTAGAGTTATTGCCCACACAGCAGCTTTGAGTGGATAAGAGAAGTGAAAAATTGGAGCAGCAAAATTAATTTTCCCCGACCCATCCTTTCCTCGCAAAATGCAAACCCACGGGTTGCTGTACCTAGTTGCATTTTTGTAATATAAGTGGAATCCTAACCACGTTTATGAGTCAAGACAGCATCTGTACCAGGCAGAGAAATGTACATGGAGTATGCTTTACACAAACCATGGCTGATAGGTAGCGCCACCAGAAAGACTGCAGAGATGAGAGATAGTTTATCCATCCCAAGCTCTTCTGTGGCTTCTTCACCACTGAAGCTTGGGTATATTTTGTTTCTGAATTGGACTTTTTATTTACTAGTTACAAATTTTACATGCCCTTTTAACAGTGTGCATTGTAACTATTTAAAGCTGAGCATTAAACAAGCCCAGACACTGTTAACAATCTGCATGTTACGATATATTTTTTTGTGTAACTGCTTGTTACAGCATCAGCTATTAAGAATTTCTTACTGGTGCATTTTAGGTAGTGCTTTACAGTCATTTAATTACAGCCATCCAGCAATCTACATAAATATGCATCGAGAGCAAGAACCCCAATGTAAGGTGACCCAAAAGGCTTTTACCTGCCAAGACCAGGGTTTGGGGCCTCAGGTGGCAATGATGTCATTGCATATGCAGGGAAACACAGAGTTTAAGGCTGTGCAGGGAGCGGTATTCCTCCCAGCACTAGGTGTTCATGAAGTCATCAGCTGGAGCAAGAGCACTGCAGAGCTCTAAGGACCTGAACTTGGCTCCTGGCAAGCAAGTAAAGCAAAGTCGGTTCCCTTCCAGCCCTAGGCCCAGCAAAGATGTGGCTTTTGGCTGTGAGCACGAAGTTCAGCTGCAAAACTAGGCCCTCTGGAATCCACTGGTACCTCTGCTCTCAGCTGCCAAGTGCATCCTTACACATATTAACCCAACCTGATCTGGTAGACCAGAGACATACTTCATTTGACCCAAAGACAGTAGCTGGTCCAAAATGCATCTACCACATCTCCATGCTATTTGTGACTGCAGCACCATGCCTATATTTGACAGTCTCTCTAGCTCCTAGCCAGGCTACTGCTCCTACATCAAGTATTATTGCTGGTGTCCTCCTGCAGTGGACTTCAGCCACCAGACTTCACTGTCAGTTCTGACAGTCTCTAACTCCTTCCTCCATTCAGTACTGACATTTTTCACTACCTCTTGAGAAAACAAAAGTCCCAATCTATAGCATTGTACCACTAAACAGTTCTTAGACATGCTATGAAACACTCTTGATATCACTCTGCTTGCACTTGAAGACAAGCTTACCTAAAATTTAGTTGTTCTGTGTTAAGGCTGCCTCTTCTTCTGGGCTCAAGAATCGTTACATCACTGTATCTCTCTTGCCTCCAGCAATAACGCCGCGGGTGAAAACTGGTATTCCCTGAATGGGTAAACTCCGTTTTTCTTCCTAGAAGCACCCTCAGAAGCTTACTGAAAAATTGAAGGACAAAACATTTCTGAAAGACAGGCTGGCAAGTTGATGCAGGTTGCTCTAAATCAGGAGCAACACGTGCCACTTTGATTTCCTCCTGGAGCTGCCAGTTGGAACCAGCTGGGTTGTCTGGCTGACACTGTTTTTTTGGTACAACTACTCCAAAGCCCTCACCCTCCCTGAACAACATAAATCCTAGTTGCTTTTTCATGGCCTGTAGCAATGCTGTGTTGCTCTTGTTACTGCATGCTGTTAATACAGCATGACCCTGGGGAGAGGTAAAAGCTTGGGTTTATTCACAGATGGCCTGAAATGTGCTGAGTCTGTTCTCTGGTGGTCTGGAGGCTCACCTTTGTGGTGATGCACTTCAGCGTCACACTGTCGCTGTGTGGGAGACAGAGCCTGTTCATGCTGTAGCACAGGCACATTCCCTGCTCCATCTCCATGGCAGTTTGGGCTGAAACTGTGACTACCACACAGCCCAAGTCCTACACTCTCTTGTATGCAGTCTGCTATGCAAGGGGTGTTGATTTGGACAGCACACGTCCAACTGAACACAAGAAAGCCAGGTGGGTTGCTGGGCATGCCGCATCGAGCTTGCTCAGAGAAGGACTAAGTGTTGCTTGGGTGTTGTTTCTCATCTCTCAGCCATGGTTTTATTTTTCATATTTGCTCTGTGTTGCATATTAATCTAGCCTCATCTATTTTTCCCAGGTCACCTTCTAAATGACCCGAAGTCATGTTTATTTCTTGCTTTGGCAAGGTTTAGAGGCCAAGGATTTCCTGCGCTGTGCGTTGCACAAAACCCCAGTTGGAATGCAGTCCCTTAGGTCAGCGTTCTGTGGCCCAAGAAAGTTTAGCAGCCCACATCTGAAGGTGAATGAGGCTGCTGTTAACAATAACTAATATAGCAGTGTCCTCCAGCCCAGAACTGAAAACATCAGGCTTCAGAATTCAAAGAATCCCATTACAAATGAATGGTTTCTGCCCCAAGGATCTAACCAAAAGGATGGCACAAAGCAAAGCCCTTCTCCCCTGTGACTAGCTCTGGTATGTTCTTCTATCTTAAAAACAATATATAGCTGCTTTTTCTTTTTTTTCTTGTGTCTCTTCTGTTTGAGGCATTAGAAGTTTCACTGCTCTTTGTTCTTGTCCTGTGGTCTCTACCAGCACCACAAAGACAGCTCTATGCTACCCAACTTACAGGAGACAGCAGATACTTATCCCCTACACTGGCATAGCAGGAGGGTTGAGTAACCTGCTAGGAAGTAAGATGGAAAACAGCAGGAGGTAGGCAGCCAAGATTCCCTGGTGTTTCTTGGGCACTGGAATGCCTTTCATAGTTGTTATTACAGTGATCCTGTGAGGAACAGTGCTGTTCCCACTGCACAGATGGAGATGGTAAAGTTAAGCTTGATGATTTTTCTACATCTCTCCACAAGTCTGAGCTGGGAGGCAGCCCAGGGCAGAGTCCTGCCAGACACTGGTTGTGATAGCTGGACCTGAGTAAAGAGTTGCCCTCGGGTTTAATGTGGGTCAAAAGCTTTTAATCACCTCTAGTGAGCAAAAGACAGCTTACAATAGGAGGTGAGTAACCATCAAGGTTCGACTTCCATGCTTTTGGAGACAAGGTTTTTTAGGAATGCTTTGGCAGATGTTGGCTTCAATGCTCAAAAGAAAATTCAGAACACATAAAATCAAAACAAAGACAAGAAACCCTTTAATCACTGTGCTCCTGATACCCTTCTTTCTGTGCTTGCAAAGTCCTTTTTTTACAGTTACTTCAAAAAAAAATAGTATGATCTCTCATTAAATGCAGCGACTTTATGGCTTTAAACCAACTGTGCTAATTGTTTCTTTATCTTTCTCACACCCCAGCCTCTCTGATCTGAGACTTGCTAGCAATTTGACAGCCATGGCAGGACGTGGAGAGGTCTGGAAGGTTAGTTCCAGTAGCCTGTATTTCGCACCGGTGTCTTCTGGCAGAAAGATAAACCACAGAGCTGATTGCGAGTTCCTGTGGCCCAGGTTTCTGGCTACAAAACTGGGAAGGATAAACACCTTCTTAAGCACCGCAAGATAGAAATAGAACAACAGAAAGGAATGGAAATCCTCTCATAATGCAATGGCTAGAAGCAATCCAGCTGGTTTGTTTTATTCCCACCATGAGAACTATGGTCAGTCCCAGTGCAAGCTTGGCCACCTGTCAGATCAGGTTTGTGAACTAAGGCTTATTGGAATTTGACACGCTCTTGTCTTGGAGCATGCTGATATGATCAATGCAGATTCCTCCTATAGCAGTGACACAATGTGTATGCTACCCATGCAGTCCCAGATGCCCCTCATAAATCATTAAAATACCAGCTAGTTCTAATCAGATCCTTTGAATTATAATGTAATATACTATTTGAGAACTAAAACCAGTAAATCAAGTTAGTACAGAGGTCAGAGTGAGACTGAACACAGCTGAGGCTTGCTTGCTGATGTGTGTATAGTCTTAGAGATGCAAGGGAAGGAGATGAAATCCCAAGTCAGCTAAGCAAATTGCTTTCTTCTCATCGTAAAATCTTGCTACTAAGTCTGTGGAAGGGAAAGAAATACGAATTCATCATATTGTGTAGCAGAGCTGATTTGAGGTCTAGAATTTCCCAGCAATTGTGTTAGCTCTTGGGATTATAGGTATTTCTGATCATTTGTCCTACAGGTTAACTCTTACCATTTTTCTAAAAAAACTAGCAGTTAAAAATATGTGCCCCCAAATGTCATAGATCACCCACTACAAAAACAGAACATATTTTCTTCTATAGCATAGAAAACAGGTAACTTCTAATAAAAAAAAAAATTAAAAAAAAAAAAAAAATCCTATGGAGTTGTACTTCTATAGTGGTCTGCGGGGAAGGCTCTCAGAGGCCCCAGCTGTGGTAGCCTCCCTTTAGTCACAAACATCATCAGAACAGGACTTTGCTCTAATCCTGTGAAAGCTTGTTATTCTGGGCACAGGCTTAGCTTTTGGGAGGTTAAAGTCTTATGAACTCTTGAGGTTCATGCTGGCAACTCTTGAGCTGAAACATCTGGAGATACAAACCAGTAATGGTGATGCAAACCAGTGATCCAGAAAGTCACCATAAACCAGTGAACAAAGTCTCCATGAGTCACTGGCAGTAAATAAAAGAACTAGCAAAAACCAAGGCAGTAAATAACGGGTAAGGAACAGAGTGAAACTTGGCCTATTTGAAAAATGCACCAACACCTCCAAACTGGGCGCATGTATGGAGCAAGGTGGATCAATATTATGTTTTATTTCTAATTAGACCTCAAGCAAGTTTGAATTTCTCTTAAACATGGTGGTGAAATAGTTGAAACATAGAAGGAGAAACAACGATCTGTTTCATCAGAGGTGCAGCACAGCTTGGTGCGGGAACTTAATGAAGATTTGTTAGTCAACAACAATCTCCCAACTCACTTAACATGCTCTCCATTTAATTTGCTCTGCTATTGCAAATGTGAAGCCCCAAAGTCAGACTCGGCTTTCGTGGCTCTTGTAGTCTATGCAGTGTCAGCAGGAAGCACAAACCAAAGACTTAGAGCCTGGACTCGAGCAATGTATATTTCTCTTAATGAAACCCAAACCCAGGTGACATTTTTGGGAGAGAGGAAACAGGAAATGGAGTCCCTTTGGGGGACAGTGGGTGTTCACAACACTCAGAAACTTGGCCCACATTTCTGGTCTCCTCCCTTTGTACTCCACAAAGGGCTTGTAGCATTTTTAGACAAACTTGGATCCACTGTACGTTGTTGAGAGAACCTGCTGGGAAATTAGGTGACTCCTGCACTCCAGGGCAGAGGAAATATGTGTTTCTGCTTTTTGTTTTTAGGAAAGTAGGAAGATGAAATTCAAAATAAAACACAACAGATGGGAATCTCACAGAGACAGACACTGGGAAATGTTTAGACAAGCTTTGTTCCCAGTTCTTGAGCTCAGAATTTAGCCACTAAGCTGCAGAGAGACTTCAGAAAGACAATGAAATGCATTTTGGCTTCAAATACAGTTCCTCCAGATTTCAATGAGAGTTGTGCACGTGAATCTGAAGGCAGAATATAGCCAGCAGTATGGGGAATAGATGTAATATGAGAAACTCTCATGCTATATTATTATAGTCTGAATTGTTTCCATCATTTTGGGTTAAGTAATTCCCCACTATCCATCTCTAAAGTGCAAACAGTACAGCCTTGATGTGCCCCAGGGAAAGGAAGCAAACCAGCCTTTGAATCTTTACCCAACCTTACTGCTCATATTTTGCTTTCAGTGAGTAAGTGTTCAAATCCTTTAATACTTCATTCCCATAAAAATATATTTACCAGGGGTTTTTGTGGCAGCAGTGAGGCTGTGTTTATTATTTTAGGAACACCACACAACTGACTTTAGAGAAAAGACAAGGCAGGAGCATGGAGTGCTGCAAATCTATCAGAGAACAGCATGTTTTCCACCTGTTGAGGCAGCAACCACAATAACAGATGCACATAATAATTACCTGTACCTCAAAGGCAGCACCAAGTCCTGCACCTTCTGCTCCCCACCTAGCAGACAGCTTGGTAACAGAATTACAAAAGAGGAGCATTGAAACAGAGTAGGTAGTGCTTTGTGAAGAACGAAAAAGCAGCTCTTATTAAAAAGAAACTGGAAGGTGGAAGATGAGAAAGAAAGATCTGAAGCACCATGATGCTAAAAGAAGAGTGGAGCTAAGGAACTCCAGGAGCCTGCCTTTTTTTTAGAGTGGCAGTCAGGTTTTTGCAAATACCCTTTCCAAAGCTGCTTTCATTTGTACTCTCAACATTAGAGATAACTTCTACTGATAAATAGGTGACCCACACAACTACTGGAGCCCATTCCTTCCCAGAGATGGATGGTTCTGCAGTGGCAAGAGGGGCACACAGGGTAAGGGCCTCATCTCAAGTGACACCATGAATGACCATGGCTGTGTGCCAGCACCCTTTTCCTATTCCTCTCTTTGCAGCCTGGCACTGGGACTGTGCTGGAGCTACACTTACCCTTTGTTTGTAATTACCCCAAAGCACCTGGTGTAAGAAAGGCAGGGGACAATATGGGGAGCAAGGATGCATGGCAGGTGAAACGTTTTTGGTCTTTCCTGCTTAAGTGCTGAGGCATGTCAGGGTCTCTTTCTCCTCTTCCTCTGACTACCAAAAGGAAAGTGGTGACATTTGGCTGGGTGAGGACTTGACCTCTGGAGTGATTTGTACCATGGTAGTTCCTTGCTGCACAAAGGAACAGATCCTTCCTAGAAAGGATTTGTAGGGGAAATGATCTCAGGCCCTATTTAATCTTGACAGAAGAAGATGATGAGAAGACTGTGTGCTGAGTTGGAGTTTTCCTTTGAATTCCTATGGTGTTGAAGGCAGCACTATAAATAGACACACTATCCTTTTTACCCTGGTACAATTCTGTCTCCAGCTCCCTATACAGACAGCAAGTCTGCTGGTAGGTATTTAGCAGGAATTAATTTAACCCAGTCTTCTCCTTCTGTACTCTTTTGCTCCAATCATCACGATGGCTTCCACAGCCATATAAGCATATTTCCGCAATAAAAATGTTCTGAGGAAGACTGCTGGTATTAAAAATCCCATTTCTGTCTGAAAAGTCTATCCTAGTTATAAATAATCCATAAATGCCCCAAACTCTAAAGAGTTAGTATTAAAAAAAAAAAAAAA
>VZTF01008975.1:2757049-2828511 GCA_013397755.1 Cnemophilus loriae | reverse complement strand
GCTAGCGGGGGGTGCCACGGCTGCTCCGTGCGGGGCAGCTGCGGCTCAGCCCAGCTGGGAGCCGTGAGGGGGCGGCTGGGCTTAGCCCGTGTGGGGGCCAGCCGGGTCCGTCCCTGCTGTGCCCCAGCCTGACAGGCGGCGCGGGCCGCCCGCGGCGAGACAGGGCGAGAGCGCTCCCGAGCACAGCTCCCGCATCGGCTACCCCGGTTCCCCCGGGGTTTGACCCGAATTCGGAACAAAGCGGCCAAGGCAGGCCCGGGGCCGGGTGTGGCAGCGCCGGCACGGGATGGGGTGAGATGCGGGATGGGATGCGGGGTGGGATGCGGAGTGGGATGGGATGGGATACGGAGTGAGCCTTTGGGAGAAAAACCGCGCGCGAGACATCGCAACTTGAGAAGTTGCATTCTGTGTGTGTTACTTTGCTGTGTTTACAGTATTTTTACCATCAGAGTAAGTGGCAGATTTCCAGTTGTATCAATCAGTGTTTTAAAAGTGCGGTAAGTTTGTATCCTGTGAAATGCGTTTAATGTGCACGTGCTCTCGTACCCCCAGGGACAGCATCCTCAGCTCTGCCCTTTGCTCCAGCCCGAAAGTGGCTGTTTGGCCTCATTCCTGCTTCCTAGAGAGGGAAGGATACGAAAATGTAGTTCTTGTGCTTGAGGCTTGGGGCATCTCTACAGACAGATCCACTGGGGGGTTTTCCCTGACTTGTTCTGTAAGTTTAAATCACTTTGTTAGATTTAATTGGTAACGGAAACATGCAAATTAAATTTTGATTTGGGTCTGAAGCATACTTTTAATTTGGCTGTTCCTACTTGCCGAGGTTTTGTTGCCTTTGCAGAGCAGCCCCAGAGCTCATGAGGAGGTTTCCTTATGTAGGGAACTAAAGCAAAGAAGTGTTTCAGCACTGCTCAGGGATGTCCAATCCACAGGGTTAGTCTAAAGTAAAACCCCCTGAGGCACCCTTGGTGTGAGGATCAGGTCCTCAGTGCCAAATACTCTGTTTTGGGCTCCGACTCCTATAATCTGGCCCCCAGAGCAAATGTAGGTATCACCTACGAGCATTATAAAAGGTGCTGAGTTGTCTGTCCTGAAGGCAGAAATTAACCTTGCAGACAATACTGGAAAAGGCAAGGAATGTTTTCCCTTGTTGCTGTGCTGTTTTTGAGTAGCCAGCTCACACAGTGGGGAGTATTCATGCCTCTGCATTCCCGAGTTTGGTACTAGGAATATGAACTGCCATCCCCAGCTGGCTTTGGAGCTGGCTTTGTCTGCAAATGCTTGTCTGCTGGGAACCAAAAGCCAGATGTGCTTCACATAGTTTCCAGGCAGCACTGATCCATCCGATGACAGTAGCTACTGAGTGCTCTTATGGTGGCCCAGAGACACAAAGATGAAAGCCTGATGCCTGTCAACACCTCCCTTGCCATTCCTGTGTGTCTTCAGTTTTCACTTGAGTCCACCTCACAAAAGCAAATGCCACATAATATGATGTTGCAGTGTTAATAACCTTTTATTTTTGAGAAAGAAAATCCCAAGTTTTATCATTTTGAACAAATTTGGGATACGTTGAACTCAAATATTTTCCTGCACCAGCCTCAGCTGGGAACCTACCTTGTTCTTTAGAAGCATTTTCTGCAGCATTTCCTGGATGATTTTTACTATGGAAGATGAAAAATATTTGAATGCCCTCTCAAAGAAATGTATTTTCATGGAGGAAAAAAGCTCTGATGAACAGCCAAAAGGAAAACCCTGTAGAGGTATCTGGAATAATTTCTTAGAGTGGCTTGTGTTGTTTCCCAGCTGCTCTGCCTTTAAACAGCCTCTTACCCCAACTCAGGAGCTCCACCAATTGTAAAAGCAAGAACTAACCAGTGCCAGATTCAAGTCTGAAAATACAAACCCTCTGAGATACAGGGAGTGAAGGGGTGGGGGGCTGGTTCATAAGAAAACTTCTAAGCATTACTGTAGCATAAATAATATGGCATCTTTCACCTCAAATAGCCTAACACTTCATAAAGTGATATGAGCTTCACTAGTTGCTGAAACACAGCTATTTCTGAAGTGGAACCTGATCTCTTCTCTTTTTTTCTTTCTTTCTTTTTTTTTCTCTTTTAAACCAGCAGACAGCAGTGTTTTAAGGTGGACAGTGAAGGATAGAGTATACAATCAACCATAAATATAAATCTAGGAAGGCTTTGCAAAATGGAAAGATCAAGCAAAATCTACTTTTATTAATGACATGCATCCTGGTGTCTCATAAACTTGTGTCCTAAATTTATAAATGCAGTTCATCTACAAGAGATACAGGCAACTCAAATAAGATTTTGTCCTCTTTCTTTCAGCAATACTCTCTTACAAGTCTTTGGTAGCAAATGCTCTGGTTCCTTTCCTCTCTTCGTTCAGTTTAATGTCCAAGTCCCTTAGCTGGCTGAGGAACCCCGAATTTGGGCAGATGTTTCTGTGAGCACTCACTGTCTTCAGAGCATCCACAAGTGTCATGTTTTCACGGATCATTAAAAAGGCAAGCACTAAAGTTGCTGAGCGGCTCACTCCCATGGCACAGTGAACAAACACCTTACCTGCAGAAACAAAGAGGCACAGCAAGGTGAGTGTACTTTAGCATTTCTAAAGTGTAAAAGACAAAGGGAGGAGAAAAAAATAGTAGAAACGAGTTAAGAAAGCAATGGTGACAATTAGTGGATCTTCATGCTTTCAAGAAGATCACCTCTCAGGCAAGGTGGTATTTCATACTGATCTCCTGCATCTCATTTAGGCTTAAGATTAAAATAGCTGAAATTTTCTATGAAAGGAGAAGTTCAGTGACTAAACTTGTTAGCATAGTTTTCTGTTGAAAAAAACAAGTTTTGGCAGAAAAATTTGGCCCAGCCCTGACTGTGATCACTGGCAAGTCCCACAAACTCTGTGGGATAGTCTGCCTGTAAAAATGGAGTTGTAATTTACTGTATCTCAGCAGCCCAGTGTGAGCTATAACTGAGGATTTAATAAAGCACTCCAGTGAAAGCAGCAGATCCTGCAGCCAGTCAGAGTCAGAGCAAACTCTGGAACAAATGGAAATTATGATAACTAGGCCATAATCCAAACTCTGCTGACAAAAATTCAGCAGGCTGTGGGTCAGGCTCATAGTTTTTGACTTAGTTCATTAACTTCTGCTGCTTCTCTAGCTTAATAGACACAGTGAAAAAAGCTCCAATTCTGTGAAGTACTTAAGCGTGTGAAGCATTCGAGCCAGCGCCGAAGTGCCGCTGCTCCCGCAGGGAGCAGGAGCAGCATGCAGGGCAGGATCCCCAGCTGGAGCCCCTGTCAGTGTGCAAGGGGTGGGAGGGACGTGTGGAAGCACACAGATCCCGCTGATTCCTACAGGATGGGCCCGTGCGGCAGCATCTGCAGTGTCATAACCTCTGCCCTTCCCTCTACACTCTGGTCGCAGAGCTTGCCCTTCTTTCCACCGTGCTGGGCTGGGGGCAGCCAGTCTTCCCCAGCTCCTGGGGACCTGGCACAGCCACCTTCCCTGCAGCACATGGCATAGTCACCCTTCTCCATCCTCTGCTCAGTGGCTCTGCGTGTGCTGCCTTGAACCATATGCTGATTCTGAGCTCTGTTGGTGCCTGTTACTGCAAGGAAAAGTCATTTGGCTTGTGTTGAAACTTCCTCCCAAAGCTTATCTTTGCTTCTCTCTTACCTCCTGAAGAGTTTAAGGCCTTGCCTATGAAATTGGCAGCATCATAGAAGAAGATACTTAAATCGAAGGAAGGATCATCAAATGCTTCTACTCCATAGTACTCTATTTGCAGATCTGCATAATATTTGGCTCCCGTGTTGATGCTATATGGTCCATCTGCTGCATTAAGGATATGAGTAATGTTGAGGCTTTGAAGTGTGGTTTTGCTCCTAGCAGCCCACCTGTTGAAAGACATGCAGGGTACATTGGCAACGCTCCTAACATTCTGCAAAAATAGCATGGTTTAAAGTTAGTGCCCGCTCCCACTACAGAAGGATGCAGGAACTGCATCCTGCTTACAGAGGAGCAAATTTCAAGAACCACATAGTGCTTTGTGCATGAAAAATGTGATACGGAGGTGTGGAGAGCAGTAGGAGCACAGATTTGCCACTGGGATACTGTCAGTTAAGCAAATGCCTCCCAGCAGTTAATCCCTGGGAACATGGCTTACTGTATGAAGTGGTCAAGATTTTCCTTAAATATTTGTTTAGGAAGTTTTAGAGCTAATCTCTCATTGATAGTGTGCCTGGTCTCAAGACTGAGAACTCGCACAGATGCAGCAACACCTTGTTCTTGGTTGGGATATGAAACGGATGCATTGTGTTCACCAGCTAGGTGAACCCCACTTCCCACCATAAACTAGGACTGTAGGCATTCTACAAAATTCTGAACCTTAACTGATATATTCATGAGGAGGAGGAGCTGGGAAAAATGAGCTAATGATCTAGGTAATCTGCTTTAATCCAGTTGGAAGGAAATAGCAATAAATATTATTGGTCACAAGAATAAGGTATTTGCATGAAAGTTCCTCCTTGATATTTTCAGTTTTACCATCTTTGAAAGAAAGCTTGGATTTGGAATGTCAAATCACTATTGTACAATTCATTGGGGTCTTCCTTCTTCTGGCTCTTTATCTTGCTACCCCTATTTGAGTTTGAGGGCCACTGACCTCTTGTCTGCTGCCTTAGAGCATAGTTTCCAGGCCACATCTCAGAATTGCTTGGCTCTTCCCCATTGGGTTACCTGTTTATACTGATTTCTGCATCTCAGAATTGACATCAATTTGGCATAAGTTCTTTGAGGACTTTAGTCTAGAATACAAATAATTTTTACCCTGCCAAATCCATGGTGGCTCAAAGAATATAAAAAACCAAGCCAGACACACTATGAGTAAGTCATCATTTTGCATGTCATGTTTTTCTTGACATCCAAGCTCTTTACATCATCAGTCTTTGAAGCCTGTATCACAAAAACATTCCTGAAGACCCAAAAACTGCTCCCCAGTGTATCACACCCTTTCCTCCTCCTCCCAGGGACTGATGACAGCTTAACAATAGGTTCTTACGCATCTCCCAGGTAGATATTTGGCCAGACTTGGTCCACGTGATTATCAGACCCTCCTCTGAGCCACAGGAGCTGCTGGAGATCTGATAGTGCTGGCGTTTCATAGGAAGTGGTGCTAGTCAGAGATGAAGAGTCTCTGGTGTGAGGCATCTTGCTGCTCCTTCACATGCACTCAGGCTGTATCAGAGGCAGCTTTTCTGAAATGAATTGAGAGGAAATTTTCATACAGAAATACTATTCCCTAGAAAGTAGACCTGTTCATTACCCTCCAAATAGGATTACATTATTAGAACTAGTGTGTGCAGCAGGGCCTGCAGGTGTTGCTAAAAGCATCCAGAGAGCAGGACTGACTCAGGGGTAGGACTCTACAGGCATGTAATTTCTCCCCTGAGAAAGCAACATAAGATAATATGATTTAATTTCTTGTCAAGTCTTTACTATTGGTAAAGAACATCTGCACCACCTGAGTGCAGACTGGATGAACCTTCTAGGCACGGGTATCATTCCTCTTTCTGTTGAAGGGCTACCAGAGTATTTGTGTACACTTGATTCTGATTAGTTAAAACCAGAAGTGTTTGAGAAAAAGCATTATTAAACTGACTTATACTTACAAAGCTTCTAGGGCCAAGGTGGAAATCTTAGGATGTGTATGTGAGAGCCATCTGTATGGTGTATGTGTACACACACATAAACAGTGTGTGCATGCAATTTTATTTCATTTATAATGACGTATGTAAACCCGCCTATACACATACGTGCATGTATACATAGGAATGGATTTTCACACACATATATAAACATATATATATATATGTCTGTATGTATAGAAAGAGAAATTGAGAGGATTTGAACTAGTTTCTTCTCTCTCAGCTGAATATCCCTGGACACTTAGCTATACTGGTATTCTTGTGCCTGTCTGTCTCAGTCTCTCCTCTGGGAGCTGTTCTACTTTGTATAAATAATGTGATAGCTACTTCCCTCCAGAGAGGGGCCATTTCTCTTGTCTGAGGGGCAGGGTACTTACCCAGGATGTGAGAAAAAAGAGTATTTTTGAAATTATAGAGCTAAAAGTTCTGGCATTGTTGTTCTGTTTAGAATCCCATCTAGGGCTCCTTCACAGATCTGTGAGATCACAGACCTGTGAACCCTCACAAATCGTGCTGTGGAATATGGGCAACCTTTTTGCAATACTGTTTGCTGATTTAGACCCAGCAAGCCCAGGCCAGCTGGTTCACCTGGAAGCAGAGCTCAATCAAGAGCAAGAGCGTGAAGATCTCCATGCAGTCCCTTCTCTGAGACTTCAGAGGCATTTCTCCTGCCTGGATCTCATTATCCTCAATTGCTGTTCTTGCCCCCTGAAAATATTGATGAGCTTTGTTGCTTGTTCTTACTAGAGTCATAATCAATGTAGAAGGCACACTAGAACTCTTCCCAAAGTAGGGTAAATGGTGTTTATTCTGATACGGCATCAGCTTTCACTCTAATGCCTGAATGCCTAGATCTAAAGTTTGGGTTTATTTTCTTAGCAATTTTAGAAAACAAGTGCAGATGGGGCCTTCGGAAGTCATCTGGTCTGTCCCCTGCCCCACAGCAGCAGCGACCAGATGGATGTTGCTCCTAAAACAACAACTTTGTCCATGTACATTATTTTTAACAGTGTAGGCTGATTGGGGGAATAAGCAGAAAACAAGGGAGAATATATTTTTGCTTATGGAAAAAGAAGTGGAGATGATGTGAGGAATATTACTGAACATACACATATATTTCTGTGACCTCAGTCTAAATTTGCTTCCTTTGCCTCTTCCTCCCTCCTCCTCCCCACAAATGTTAAGTGCAGTTATAGCTTTTTGTATGTTCCAATAAGATAGAGGTCTCCCTAGGGTAACTACTTAATAAGCAAGATATGAAAAGCACAATAAAAATGATGGGAGACATAGAAAAAAAATGACTGGTTTTACTTTAATGATGGAGGAAAAGAACTACAGGTAAGTAGAGAGGAATATAGAGATAAAAGCCTACGGATTTTTCAGGGCAGATAATATAAGATCAAGAGCTTTAGTAAAGGAGTATGTTGTGCAATCCTAGCCCAGATTAGCATGAAGAACAGCACAGAAGCAGATACTGTGCATTGCCCTACAAGTTTTACTGCCTTGTGAAAGTCATGCACTGTGCTCAAGAGCTACTGCCAGCATCTTCATGACGACCTGTTTGTACTTTCACCGACACAGAACGTTAAGATGAAGCAGTAAAAGGAAATCAAGAAAAAGATAATACAGCTTCTACATCAGGAGATTCATAAGACCACAGGCTCATTTTCAAGGAGCATGGCTGACTCTGAGTTGCTGCAAATACTTAAGGGCTGAAGTTGTGGAGCAGATGGATACCAAACTTTCACTCCTCCTAGCCCCTGCTGCTTTAAACTCCTATTGTAGCCTCTCAGTTAGTTACAGCAATGGACATGATAAGCAAAGAGAATTAGATTGTGTGGCCTCTTGTTCAAGACCTGACTTCGGGGAGGTTCTTCCAGAACTGAGTTGTTTTGGTGCCAGTGACACTTCACAGGTGACTCTGGCCTTTGCAGCCAGGGAAATGCTTTGCAACAGAGCTCCCTTTCATAGAGCAATCCTGTTTCCAAAAAGTGTGCCAACATTGTTTTATTCACATGACTAATGTCAAACAAGTGAGCTCCTTGTGTCAACACAAGCACGGCTCCTCCCAAGAACACTGCTCCTGCCTGCGCTGCACTGGCCTTGAAATTGGATTGCTCTACAGGGCCTTTGGGGTAAGCTTGGAAATAGCTATAGCAGATGATTGGACTAATGAGGAAAGCAATATGAATTTTTTAATTGAAGGCCAGGGACTTTGGTGAAGGTTTCCCCCCACCTTCTACTTTAAGATACTGCAGAGGTAGCAAAAGTGCTGCCACTGATTACATTTCTCTAAGCTTCTCCCTCTGGGTGGCTTCCAGAAGCTGCTCTAGTTGGAAACAGTCAGTGACTGCAGGAGGGCAGGAATCTCTGTACCTGAGGGAAAAAAATTCTGTCTTACAAGGTCACTAACATTTTCTGCAGAGATCTAGACCATGCAAGTTGGATAGGATTACTTTTCTTTTAAACTGTAGCCATCTCATTCGATTCTTTCTTTCTTTCTATCTTTCTCTCCTATTTTTTTTCTGTGCTTAAAAGTAAAACAACAAAAGTAAAACAAAAAAATTCAACCTATGGGAGACTTTTGAGGGTGGATAGAGATTTAAATGGCAATCCACAAAATACAAGGTAGCACACAAGCTTTAAAACTGTCTTGTCATTCTGCATCATTTCCCAAACATCTGGAGCACTGGGGTACACCCCAAATGGCCAAGGCCTGCTTGGTTCCCTGTCTGGGCTGTGGAGCCTGGGTTTCCCCAGTGGTCCAGAAGTTGCCCTGGAGGCCCAGGCTGGAGGTGGCTGTAGGTGGCATTGCCTGGCTGCAGGGAGCACCCAGGAAGAGCTGTGGGTGACTCCATGCTGTTTGCATGCAGCTGGGTGCAGCTCCTGAAGGACCCAGTCATGCCAGAACCTTGTCTACAACAACCTAGTGGAGCTTTGTATCTCCTCAGTATTGTCCAGCCACTTGAATACTACAGTCTGCAAAGCTTTTTGGTTTGGTTTTTGGTTTGTTGGTTTGGGTTTTGTTTTCCTTTCTTTCTCCATGGTGGAAACAATTGCCATTTTCCATTGAACATCTCCCTGGCAAAAAAAAAAGAAAAGAAAAGAAAAAACCCCACACAGCCCCCCAGTGACTTGAACTGGCAAAAACATTTTACAGATTTGTGTTGCATTTGCAGATTCCAGTGGAAAAAAACTCAGCAAAGTTTTGGGGGTAAAAACGCAAACACTCCAATATTGTAGGTATGAAATAGTTAGTTTTGTCATTTAAAAAAAAATTTACCATTTCCATTTTTCTCTTCAGTTACTTTGTTCTGGAATTTGTTCTCCTGCATTTTATAAAATATTTTAAAACATTAACACAAGATGAAATGGCTTATTCCTGGTTGAGAAAAATATGTTTTATTTAACTAAAAATAAACACAGACTGAGTAGCCACCTATTTGCCTAGCTCTAATTTTCACTTCTGTAACAGGGCCTCCTGCCATTTTGCCATGGTTGTTCCCTTGCCTCCTCAAGACGGAACTGAGCTGTAGAGAGATTAAATGAATGTCTGGAGTCCCAAGAAGAGTCTGGCAGGGCATTAGTTGGACCCCAATCATCTTTCCTCTTTCCCTTTTGCTAGCACCTTCCTAGCTGGCACAGCTCTGCCTGTGGTTATGCTGATAGCCCGGATGGGGACAGGTGTCTTTCAATAACAAATCCTTACACGAGTTTATTGAGAGCCTCAGGCACAGCAGGGCCTGTGGTTACTACAATAGCACAAACACTACCTAACAATACCATGATACAGAAAGCTCCTGCAGCCAAATATCCTAAATTCCTAAAACCTGACAAACTAAATGGTTCAAAATTCCAAAGCATGGGGTCAGAATATACTTCATGTAGAAGGGAAAAAAATTAAAAAGCAGCCTCTCGATGCATTTGAAAATGCTGTCTACTCTGTTTTTTCTTCTCTTTTCTCTCAGCAACCATGTCTGCACTCATCTTTTACACTCCTTGCTCTTTTCTCTCAGGTAGTGTGTAACACTATGGCTCTTTGTCCTCCTGATGGAAAATTCCAGATGGAAAGAAGTGTGGATCACAAGGAAATGATCATGTTAGTGGAATTAATCTTTTAGATACTGTAATGTGAAATATGATCTTCCTTTTTTTTAAGAAGACCCAGTCTATGTCTACACTTTGGTCAGAATCTGACGCTAAGAGAACCCAGGAGTCTCTTGAGGTACAGCTGAAAGCTTCGTGTGCAGAAACAGGCACATTTAAAAGCAATAGCAAAGTTAAAACAGCCAGATGGGAACCTAGCAGGCAACCGAGAGGGGAACTCTCTGTTTTCCTTGCAAGCCTACAGGGGCTTGTTTGCAGGAATTAGAATCTCTCACCAGCAGTTCACTGCAGCTCTAATACCAAGTGGTATTGAAAATGAGAAGCAGGTTATGGCTGATGGTTTAAATGAGGCACCGATGGGAATTTAGAAATGAGATCCTGGACTTGTCTTGGTGTAGACTGTGCACATGGCAGAGCAATATTGCTTTCTTGGCTGACTGCATCATATATTATGGCCTTTTATTTTGCCCACAGTCAAACAGCAGGGAATAGTAGAAGTTCATTGCTCCAGCTCACCGTTCAAACTCTGATCTGCCTCACCAGAGGCAGTGCCCCTGAATAATGGAAAGCAGAATCAGTCCCTCAGTCTCAGTGCGGGTACGTGTTCAATGCAGCACAGTATAAGTGCTATTGCCATTATTTTGGAGTGAAGAGAAAAGCAGAATGTACAATTAAAGCTCTGTTTGGTTCAGTTTTTAAGAGAATTTACTACCTGGGAAAGATGCCAGATCGAGGGCTCTGGAAAACACAGCCCGCCCTTTAACCGCAGTGTCAGGAAAGAGCAGGAGCAGCCCTCCAAGCCTCCTCCATGGCTTCCCCCTCAGCCGAGCCCAGCCCAGCTCAGACTGCAGATGCCCCTCACCCTACACTGGCAACCGTACTTTACAGGGTGGGAGAAAATCTAAGTCTTCACACCTCTTCACCGCTTTGTCTCCCTCCTGACATCTCCATTCACATCCGGCCTTGTACGTTTATGATGGGGCCCTCTCACTTCTCCAGACTGAACTGGAAGGTACCAACTTCTGCTTGCAAGGAGCCTGAGCTGGGCCAGAAAGCTAAAGGCTCCTTCCTCTGCGAGCCCTCCTGTTCCTGCGCAGGGCTGCCCATGGTGCTGGAGGGGCTGCTGCCTCTGCCCCACAGGAGCTGCGTCCACCTGGGGATGGCAGGAATGCACAAGGCCATTTCAGTAGAGGGAGCAATCAGCCTCAGGCAGGGTTTGCATAGCCAGGAGAGCTCCTGGTGGTGAGGCAGGTCCCAGGTAAAGTGGGAAGACAAGGGCGTGCACGGCCAGACACAGGCATGCAGGTGGAGGTGGAGCCTGAGCATCTCAGCTCAGGGGGGCCCCTGAGTGAGGCGAGGAGCCCCAGCGAGGCCTCCCACCACTTGGTCTTGCACAGCACCTTCCAGCAGCCCCATCCCTGGTCACACAGCCACTGCCGTCCTTGGACAAGGCAAGCCCCCAAAAGGGGCAGAGCTTGCTGAGCTCAGCGTCAGTGGAGTGAGCTTCACCTGTGCCTTGCTGGTTTTTAGGGAGAGGGTGCTACCTTACAGAAGTTCTCCTGGGAGAGCATTTTCTCTTCTTTGTAATGTAATGGATCTGCACACATTTTCCCAAAACTCTTGTCATTCCAAGGGGGGAGAACCTTCGCGTTGCCCCCCTCCCACCTCCCCAGCCCTCCTATTTGAGAGTCACACAGCCTAGGAAGAAGCACTTGCCCACGCATGGGGCTAAGGCTGCAGAAAAGGATGGCTTAAAAATGGAGGCACTGGTTAGAAAAATTGGGAGTCCTGCTTGCAGTGATGGGTCATGGCTGTGGCATGACGACAGCTTTTACATCTGCAGCTTTCAGATTCAAAAGAGATAAAAAAAGAAGTATTACCTTAGCAGCTGGCATCTCTGAGCTATGCAATGCACAATCCCCAGCAAGACAGCGCTGCCCTCCACAGGCTCCTAGCACAATTTCCAACTGTCTGTGGATATCTGTCCAGCCTAGGGTGATGCTTTCCCCTTTATTTCTCCTCTGGGGCATTCCTGTCCAGGGTACCACAGCTAGGAATTCAAGCCCCCCAAAACCACTGGTTTTTTTGATGCATCTCAGCTGCGCTCATACTTCCCCTGAATTAAAATTGTCTAGTCTTAAGTCCTGCTGCCAGCAGCCATAACTGTGCTGTATGCTGTAATCAGGGGAGCACACAATCACCATGCAGCTAACTGCTTCTAATAGTAGAAACTTCGCTCTAATCTTATATAACACCAGTAATGGAGCAGAGAGGCTGTGGCTTCTGAGGAGCTTAGACAGAAAGCTTTCTTGGGCAGCTCATGCCCTGAGGGCAGAGAAGCTGCAGCTGCAGTGAGAGCAAGAAAAACAAAATGACCTTGATATTGATAACAGTTCAGTGAGTGCTGTCACAGCCAGTGCTGTGCCAAGACTTCACTGGTGTCACAGGCTGTCAATAGGTGTAAGTTATGGGCATTTCTGATAAAAATGGTGTCAAAGAGGCCAGACTGAGAGAAGGATGTGGGGAAATAAAGTCTTGCAAGCTTCAGGAAAAAACAAACAAGGATGTTAATATATTGCTATTAAAAGGGGCTCCAAAGCACTTGCACTTCTGCAGGCAGTATGGATTTGTGAGACTGTGGATTAAAGTGGTTTTTTTTCTTCTCCTTGATTTACTCCTCAAATGATTTTTATCTGACTGCTGCTGTCAATACAAAATTGACAGTGCTGTCAAGTTTGCAAGATTTCAGAATATTTGAAGGCATGAGAAAGGGGTTTTGATATTCCTCAGTCATTTGGCAGGGGTAGCTTTGAGCTGTCTCTCCCTGCACTTTTAACATAAGCAGTGAAGTGCTCTCCTTGCTTTGCCTTGCTTGAAAGGGTACATAGAAAAAAGGCACCTTTTTCTAAGGCTGACAAAGCTGTACAAATTCTTTGCTGTGGAATCAAGAGCAAACTTCAAAACTCTACAGTGGAAGATCTATTTTGGCACTTGAGTTTTTCAGGCATATCATAGAGCTTTCCAGCGACACTCTCAGCTCTGTTGGGGCAGAGTGGAATGATTTTTCTTTAGATTTTTTTTTTCAACTGCTGACTTTAAAATCATTATTTGATTTTGATTAAGTCAACTTTTAAGAAGAGTAATTGTATGTCACAAAGGAATTGACCACTGATAAGCACATGAGAATAACTAAAAGGAGATATTAAGACATAGAACTGGGATTTCCTGTCTCTTGCAAATTTTTGATAATGATACTCTGATGAGTATTTGCTCCTAATTTCTTACCTTAAATTTGAAGAAATAAGACTGCGAGTGATTTTCCTGTTGCAGGACCCTGGTATCAGGGTGCCAGGTAAATCAGAGTGAAGTAGGAGCTGCCTCGTCAGGGGCTGTGGGCAAAGCAGCGTGTGCAGATGCCTTTCTGGGCTGTGAGGGATGAGGGGTCAAGGGCAGTGGGGACACGCTGCTGCTCCATGGAACGCCTAGTCCCAGGCCAGGAGTTTCCCTGCCTGGCCCTGCTGCAATGTCTCTGTGAGAAGCAGGCAGCATGGTGTTGCCCCACTTCTGAGACTGAGGCTATGTGAGTCTTGCAGTTGGTCAGGCAGAGCAGAAGCAAGGGTTGTTTTGTGCCGCCAGGTTTTTGGAGGGTATTTTTGCCTTATCTTGCCAGGTTTTATGCTGTTGTTTTTCTGAGTGTGTTTCATGCTGTGGCTTGGTGTGGACTGCAGAAGGTTGCCAAGGTAGGTAGAGTGATGGAGGGGAGAGTGATGGAGGGGAGAAGAGCCTCCAGCAAAGCAGCAGCCTCAGGGCTCCCAAGAGGGAGAGTGGAGCACAAGTAGAAGGAAGGAGTGCGTCCTTGCTGGAGGTTGTGCCTGCCGCAAGCGGTTTACAACAGACAGTTTGGGAACACACTGCAAACATAACAGTCCATTTTCCCAAAGCAAACCTCCGTGCCTCCAGCGCAGCCTTGGGAAGGCTGTCCTCTGCTTGAGAAAGTTGCTGCGAGCAGGAATGCATTAAGGACTGTGAGATTCTCAGGTACAATGGCAATGGGAGCCACCCGTGAGCTATAAATAGCACTAACATCCTTTCTCTCCAATGCCTGGCGTCCCAAGCAGTCATTTTTGCAGCTGCTAGTGAAAATGAACAAAGCTTTGAAGAGCTTTTATTTACACTCTCTTTGCAGGCTGGAAATTTTCTTACTGAGTAGCGAGTAGTTTTTCTTTCTGGATCTGAATTTTGCATTTATTTTAAGGGAAAATACTGGCATTTTTTTCATTTTTATTTTTTTTTATTATCATATATAATTTTCATATTTTTACCTCAACTATGTGGGAAGAGCTATTGTGGCAGGAGAGTTGAGATCACAAGTATTAATTTTCAAAAATCCTCTGTGTGACTGAAGAAAAAGGGGGTGAAAAACAGGAACTTAAATTCAGTCTTATATAAATCTTATATGCATTTTTAACACAATAATGAAAATGTTTTGGTTTAAAATTAAGAAAACAATGCAAGGTGTTTGGGCAGGTTCTGTGATGTTTACATCGAGACACCAGACAGAAATAGTTGTTGCAGTAAAAGGAAAAGCTTTACATGCCTATCAGACAAGATCTTCCTATGGTTTGATAGGACACAAAGATAGATTTGTTAAGGAGCTATGAAGACCTGAGAGGAACACTGGCAAAAAGGAGCCTTTTCAAAATATTTAGGGTTCACTTGATGAAGTCTTGTCATAACATGATAAAGTCTCACCTGTTATGCAACTCTCCTTTGCTCTTTATAGACAGCAGCTGGGGACCTTCAGGAAACACAAGGTCTACAAAAGAGACATTTTGCTCTGGGATAACCAAAGAACCCCTGCTACAAAATCAACTAGTAGAACTGGAAGAATTAGTCAAGCTTTTAAATATGCAAGAGGGGCTGTATTTTTTTGCAATGATGCCAACTAATCTAATTATAGATTAGACCGTTTTACTGACAACCCTTGTCTTAGGCCAGCGGGCAGCGCTGCTGCTAGTGAAACGCTGTGATTTTTCCCGCTGCCACAAGATGGCAGGAAAAAACAATGTTGAGGGATTTAAAAATACACAGCAATGGGCATCGCAGGATGGAATACACTCCTGACCGGCATTTAAACGGAGCAGTTACAAGGAACTGTGCACGTTGGATGGAAGAAAAATGTGAAATGTATGGAATTAACTAGATTGGTATTGACCTGGGTGTATACATCAAAAGATCTACACCGTATCCTTTCCCATGCAGGTTTCCTGTTTAAGAAAAGCCTGTGACAGTGCTCATTTTTCCCTGTACACAATGCAGTTTGGCCTGGTTTTGTTCCACTGGCAAAATCTGTTGTACAAACCAGTCCAAGACATAATGCACTCACCTAAAGTAAAAAGCAGGGTGATTATGTCAGTCTTTTATACTGTCTTCATCCAAATATGGTTCTCTTCCCATTCCCTGTTCCTCACAAAAAAGAGCCAAGCTAGAGGACACATCCACTGCTCTGGCTTTTGGGAACAGCAGGAAACATGAGCTGGGCAGGAAGGCACACCTGGGCGCTGACAGGCTGTTGCATTGGGTTGCTGGGCTGGGCAGGGGGGTCAAATCAGCGTCCCTCCTGCCTGTTCTCCGGGGAAAACTGACCCTTCAGTGCAATGGGTGTCACAGGAGCTGCCAGGGCTTTGGAAGAGGGCTGGGATGGAGGAGTCTGTGCTGTTCATGCTCTCTCCCCAGCTGCTTTCACTTCAAATACTTTTCTTAAAGGAAATAAACCCTCTACAAGAACAGAAATTGGTTGGAAAGTACAACCAGACTGGCTGGGGGTTTGAGTTATCCAAAGGCATTCCTCCTCAGCGGCCAGTGTGGTGGTTCCCCTGCATTCTTCTAACAGATAAAAGAAAGCTGTGGAAAACTCACCAAGATTATTGTGTGTCGATGGCAATTACCAGGAGCTCATTAACTGGCAGAAGTTAATTCTGAATGGCAGCACTGCGCAGACCCGGTGGGTCCCGGCCCTGGTCCTGGCCCTGCCACGCTGCTGCTCCCTAACATGGCCTGGCCTGGCCTGGCCTGGCCTGACCCGGCCTGGCCCTCCCTCACTGAGGCATCGAGGACGCTCATCGGTAGCCTTTGCAGTTCGTCTGGTGAGGGGACAAGCTCATGGTCATGGCGGCTGTGCTGCCCCATGGCAGCGGCCTCCCCAGAGCCTCCTCCAGCACCAGCCTGCTTCTCGCCCATCCAGCCTGCTCCTCGCCCATCCAGCCTGCTCCTCACCCATCCAGCCTGCTCCTCACCCATCCAGCCTTCCTCCTCACCCATCCAGCCTGTTCCTCACCCATCCAGCCTGCTCCTCAGCTATCCATCCACCTTTCTTTCTCACCCAGCCTTCACCCTTCCCTTCCTTTTTTTCCCCCCACAGCCTGAGCTAACCTCCTTGGAGCTGATGGAGGCAAGGTGCTTGTTGGGGGCGTGAGGGCAATTAGGGACTTTTGTGCTAGGACCAGTTCTTCTGTTCAGTGTGTAGTAATTAAAAGTATCAAGAGGTTTAAGAAGTAGCCAATCTGTTGAAAGTCAAAAGCTGGAAGATACATAGCTGTCCTGTTTCTTATGGTGGCATCCCCGACAGTCTGCTCTCAGCTGATGGAGAATGAATAACTAGCCAGCCCTTCATGTCCAACCTGCATTGGCACTTTTTCCACCTGTCTTATGAATACAGTGTCCACACTACTCATTACTAAATACTGAATTCTATAACATGGGCACCAAACATCCAGAATCTGCCTCCCAGGCTGGGAATACATTTGTCACTATGAACCAAGATTCATTTCACAGTGGCAACATGGAGGAGAATGACAAGGCATCAAGAGCAAAGAAGCAAAAGCAAAATGCTTAAAGCAACTTCCAACTGCTACGATAATGAGGAAAAAGAACTGACGATATGGGTGCCCATCACCTGGGCAGGAACACCCTTGCCCCACGAGTTGATGCTAACACAGACCCCAGTGCCCTCACACCTATCCCCTCCAGATTCTGATCCTACTTGGATTTTTAAGGTATTCTTTCTTGTATTGCTTCTTTTGGTAAAATTACTTTGGTCCCAGCTTGGTTCTGCAGTTAGCAGCTTCATTTCGTGAGGAAAGCAAGTGATGGAAGGTCCGCAGCTGCTGGTAACACCACAAGAACACTGCCAGCATCCAGGACCTTTCTTTTGCCCTTTGGCTGCCCCACTCTGAGTTATGGGGTCCCACCTGCTATTTAAAAGTAGATTAAGCCTTCCTGGAGATTAATAGGTTTAACTGAGCACAAAATTACTTTGAATCTGCCTCATGCAGGACATCCTACAACGTGGGTCCTTTTGCCAGGCTTTCAGCAACTGATCATCTAGGTCAAAACAGCTCCAGGGTATGCTTAATCCTACTCTGGATGTGAGGTGAGCAACCCTTTACACACTGAGGCGTTAGTAGATATGTGTGTATAGGGGAAACAACACTTGCTAGACACTTGTTCCCCTTCAGTGCTTGAAGGAAAAATCCTCCCCTTTCAGCACTATAGCATTACCTGCAAATGTCAATTTGCTATCTTTTTTTAGAGAAGACAATAGTGAGAAACCATTCACCACAGGTAGTTTATCCACAAAGCAAGGGCAAATTCAGGGCTGTCCAGGAATTTGAAACCACTGGGTAGTAGAGATTTTCTATTTCTATTCTACTGGGATACATATCTGAGTTTTTAATTTTTGTTCTGTTGAGCATGGCATATATGCCGGAGAGGGAACAAGCACACGTGCATGTCAGCTCTGAAGGGAGGAAGCCCTTGCACAGGTGACATAATCACACTTGTGGTGCTGGATCAGGTCTTGAGAGGGCTACACTGATCTCTGCTCTTCTGCCACTTTTCACTATTGCCACAAGTAAGGGCTGAGATTGGATGGGTCAGTCTTAACCCAAAAGATCTAATCTGATCTGAAATGCTGCTTGAGCTTAATTGGGCCCTTCTCTCTGTTTCTGAGACTGTTAGGCACAGGAAGGTGGTTACTGACTATGGGAACAGAAAAACGTGTCATAGAGCTGAGGTGCTTTTCTTATCCTGACTTACTAAATGTCTGTCCCACTTCCTTCTTCCATGAAGATGTCTGCCACGCCTGTCCCATTTTCTGCCTTTCTAGGGTCATAAACAATAGCGATTACCAAGTAACTTCATCTCATCTCTCTATTAGCTTAACCATTCCCGTGATGGATCACAGGCTGGGTGACAACAGGCAAAAATCTCTCTCATTAAAAACTCAAACTCCCTCTGCTCTCAGAGGTGCTGGCATGGTGACGAACCTCCCTTTGCACACAGGCAGCCTTGCCTTCTGCCTGGTTACATCTCCTCCAGGCAGGATAGTGCATCTTGACTTTACAGCTGCTCTATGTGGCTACACACGCTTTCACAGCAGGATCTATCTGCACCAACCACCCCCCTTGCAGGGATCTGAAAGCATGCTGCCTTTTGGCTCAGGAATGAGCCTGCTGTCCCCAGAGAACATAAAGACAAAATCCTGGCCAAAGAGAGAACCCTGAGAACAGAGCTAAGGTTATGACTTTGTAAGTGTTTATCTTCAGTCTGTATTTGATGTCTGGGTAATAAGGTGACCAGTCTCTTACAGAAACATAAGGCAGGTAAAACAACAGAGGGGCATACAGTGGTTTTCTTGAGCTGCAGCACAGAGCATGTGCAGGGCCTTACCATTCCCAACTTGTCACCTTTGTGGCTGATGGATGCTTTCATGCAGTGTCTCTTCCTAACCCCGTCAGATCTGAACTGTAAGTATGGTCGATACAGCTGTGCTTCTTTTTTTTTTTTCTAAAAAGAATGGCTTTCCCTTTGTACTGTTTGCATTTTGTCATGCTGCTTTGGTTCACTCACCGTTTTTCTCAGTTTGGTAAAGAAGCTGTCTGTGAAAACAAGAATGGAAAAAAAAGAAAATGATCAAAGACAGTTTTTTATATACGTGGGGAAGAGATGTTTCAAAGTGAGTCTATCAGGTTGTGCAGCTAAGTATTATTTCTGCCCTTGAAAATCTTTCACTTACAGTGCTTAATTGGTCTGTGCAAATCCACTGCCAGAGAGGTTATAGGCCATTTTTATAGAAGGATCAGAAACAAAAACACTCCAGGCTATTGTTCTAAAAATTATAAATAAATAAATAAATAAATTTTTAAAAAGGAATTATGGAAAGAATATATTTCAGGGCATCATCCAGCCTCTCTTGAAACTACGCAAATTCACTTGGTGAAAACAACAGCAGACACAATGAAATGAGTTGTATATGAAGAACTGAGATCTCAAATGTGATATTATGCAGACGGTAAAGAGTCTGTACTAAATAAGTAACAGCTCAACGTGTTATCAAGGGTGCACTTTGATTTTGATGAATGTTAAAAGAACCTTTAGCCTTGAAAATAAAGAGGATAATTTCTCTCTAGGCAATGGCTGCTCGTGAAAGCCATAAAATAAGAGCACTGGAGCCTTAATTTTATAGTGCTTTTTAAATGATTTTCAAATGGTCCAGCTGCTTTGTGCCACAATAACGCAAGGCAGAGATATTTACGCCGGCAATAACAAGCATGCATCAGCCTGCCCGAGCTGCTCTCTGCAGGCAGCCTGCGGGAGGCGAAACACACGTGGAAAGACGATACTTGCCAATGTGGATTGATCACAATCACACCATGGTCAGAGCGATCCTGGGAAGCTGCTTTTTCCACCAGACAACTTGATTGTTTTTCTTGTCTGCGTGTTGCCTGCGAAGCACAGGATCTATGCGGCTGGCAAAGCCGGTTCTATTTTGACACTTGAGAGCCTGCCAGCAATGTGTGCCTCTCAGGCCATACCGTCCTTGGCAGACTTCTCTTTTCGGAAACAGGAGGGCAAATTCACCCCTGGGTTACACTGCTGGTTTGGGGTGGGAGTTTCCACAAGGACTAGTGTGTCCCCAGCTTTGGTGTTCTGATGCAGCACTGCATTATCTTCTCCAGAAATGCATGCATGTGGCAAGTGAACTCTGGGCAAATGCTATGGAATTCTGCTGAGATGCTGAATTGCCACCAGCAAATTTCCCCAGGTATTTTACCTCTGCATGTTTAGGACTTCAGTCTAAAAGTACAATTTCTTTTCCAAACAAATGCTCTAAGATGAGAACTACCCTGGGGTGGTCTAGCTTAGCTTGCCAATTTGGGTAGTCATTCCAACAGTTCAAAAAAAATTTCATTTTTTCTTCTTTACAGTTCCCTTTCCTTGGCGAGACATTGACAAAAGACAGGGTACTGGGAGAAACCTGCCTTCCTAGCCAGCAGAATAGGCTTTAAAGAGCAGTTCCTTTATGAAATATTCCATTAAAATTAAATAACTTGTCTCTTTCCATGTTCACTAGTGTTAGAGATAATAAGAATTTTGGTGGGAACAGGAAATTTTGAGCATGAGAGAAATGGCTGATTTATGGCTGAAAATTTATTACATTTGCAGTAATTCTTGGCTCCATAAAGCTGAGACAGAGCTGCGCAGAGGGCATGGCAGGAGGAAGTTATCTCTGGAAAGTCCCCAGCCATTGAGCATCTGTTGTCACCAGGGTGAGAAAACTGTCTCCCATCTGGGTGACTTCTTGTACAGGTTGGGCAATATTTTCCCCTTTCCATTTGCTGATCCCAATCAGCAAAACAGGTTAGCATCTTTTTATGTCCAGGGATATACTTAAGAGCTTTAATTTTAAACAGGGGCCCATTTTCTCTTGGAGTTGAGTTTTAAGAGTTTTAATGAGCAGAATGGACAACAAATTAGGAATGTATCCCAGAGGAGTACCTAACATATTTGCTGCCTTCATTTAACCAACTGATTGAGGAATGACAGGAGCGTACAAAATTCAGAAACATTCTATGCCCTAAACAGAGAGCAAAAATTGATTTGATGCCAAACCTTCAGGTCACGTTCCTTTCATCTTTATCTCATACTCAGATTGTTTGTCTGACACTTCTCCTTGTTGCTTTGTGTTTTTTTCATTTCTTAAGAGTTTAGAGTTTACATAGGTGTATACTGTATCTTAGTTCAATATGTAAATCCTGCAGCTTGATGAAATTGCTCACTACTGGATAACTCTTTGGATAGCACTGCCTAGAGGAAAGTGGCAGAATATCATAAGGTAAGCTAGCATAAAGGAAGCAGATCTGCTTTTTCTAAGAATACAGCAAATAAAGACTTTTCCTTTCAAAACAGAAAGGAATACACGTAGTGCTGTTCCAGGCTGCACAGAATAGTGCCACGGTCACAGATCGCGTAAATTTGTACTTCTGCCTCACTCATACCTCATCTCATCTCATCTCATCTCTGAGAGATCCAATTTACAGCAGCTGAGATAAAGTAGCCTCCAGGGTATTACATACAGCCCTTTCATAAATCAAGAACCGCTTTTTGTTACTAGAGATCTAAGTCCAGAAACAGAGGAAAACACATGGCATTTGGCTTTGTAAATGGCCAACTGGCATGTCTCTGCAATAGCTCTTTGCAGCTTTTGGCTGTTTCTCAAACCAGAAAGTAACTATTTTTAGTTATTTGTGTTGTGTATTCAGATGAATCAATACAGAAAAACTAAAAAAACCAAAACAATTGGTGATTTCTGACTGAGAACTCAGAACTTTCTTCCCTTTTATAATTGCTTTTCTTTTCCCCTCCTGCTACAGAAGATACACTCTGATGATTACCAGTATACCATGTGTGATCCTTACCACTGATGTGGATATGATTTTGTTGGTCACTCCTAATCTGTAAGGATCCTGCTGTTGTCCCACGTGCCAATGAAGACAATGTCTGTAAGTGAATAATTAGGCTTACCCAAGTGGTTGAGTGACATTTAGTTAATGCTGCTAAAGTAATTTGTGATTGCTTAATGCGAGTGCTGTGTAAGAGCAGCAGTTTACCATCGGGACAGGGACTTGCCATTTGCCCTTGTTAATGCACTCAGAATGTATAGAAATGTGCAACAAGGTCAAAGTCGATTGTGTCTTCTACGAAAGCTCATGATTAAAAGTAGCTCAAGTAATCTTGTTGCCTTGTAATGTATTCCTGTCTGTAGAGCCCATTGCCCACCACACCCTGAGACATTTTTTCCCCTTTGAGACGTGTAAGAAAAAGTAAGGTAGTAGAAGAACAGTAAAAGGTTGTGATTTCTGAATACACTCATAACATATCTGGAAATGCGGAATTCCAAGTTATTTCACTTCTGTAAAGAAGTAAATTTAACAAGTTTTACAGACTTCAGTTGACTACAATCACACTGAGGTCTGCTGGCCCAAACACCCTACAAAAATTCACTTCAGGAGGTAGCTCAGGTCCTTCTATAATTGGATTTGAAATATGTATGTTGAACACGCTGAGGTTTTAGCATAGCCTGTAACCATTTTGCCTCAGCCTGTAACTGTACTGTTTCTTTGCTGAAGTGATATTAGCCTTGCTAATCGGGTTAAACTCCAGTTAATAAACCTGCCTGCGTAAGATCAGCATGAAGTTTGATTTCTGCAGGATATTTTACATATTCTGCCCTCTGCTGCTTATTATGTAGCACTTCAGAAAACATTTTACCTTTAAACCCAAAGGGTCTTGGCCTTGTATATCAGCAACGGCTGATAGCCAGACAGATATTTAATAATCAGTTCGTTGACAACTTTAAAGGCCTCCAGGATGAAAGTCATTATGTAAAGTCAGCCATCCCTACTTTATTTTATGATATATTTAACTTGTTTAAAGATGCTGAACATCAGATTTTTGTTAAAGACGTAAGGAGAAATATTTCTTATAAAATACAGCATTAATTCTAGATTGATCTTTGATTTCCAAGTAGCTGCTCAGAAACTGCACACAACTAGTTCCACAGAAACAATCAGTGGCAATATATGGTACTGCTCTGGATTATTTTAGTTCTGGCACAAGTCCTGATGCTGGCATGGGTTTGCTCAGTAACAGAAACATCTACTGTTTATTAACTTCACCGAGTACTGGGTTGGGCCCTAAATGCACATACTCTCTCTATTCCCCATTTCTATCTCATGAAGAGCCCACAAAACCTTATTCTCAGGTGTTGTTCCTATTTATCTGATTGATGTTGGCACAATAAAGAAAATTCTATTTGTAGCACTTGATCAACTTCCAGTTTCACTGTTTGCAGTCTGTACCTCCTATTTAAGCTGGTATTAGTGATCAGCTGTTGCATTAGCAAAGAAATCTGTTTACATTTTTATTTCTGTTAGCTGAATGTTCTCGAAGTTAATCTTTTCCTTACTACACATAGACACTGCTGTTATCTATATATTTTTTCATTTTATTCCCCACCATTTTTTTCCCTCACGAGACAGAATGTGATTGAAAGAAACATCCAAGAGTAGTTTGGAACATGTATACTCACAAGCATTAAAAGGAGGTCTTAAAACTACGCTTAGAAGGCTGTCTAAAATCAAATGTTGCTGTTAAGACAACATCATTTCAGTGATTTTTGTCTTAAATCTTTGCCTGCTCTACCTGTCAGGCTCAATTCTACAAATCCTTATTTCTGCACATGGTTCCAATACGTAAAAGAGTTAATTTCCAAGTGTAGTTCCAAGGTTTAACCGGGAAGGCAAAGGCTGGTTTCCCCCTCTCCTCGCCAAGGCAGAAGTTCGGGGAAGCACTGCACGTTGCTGTGGCTCCTGCCTTGGCACAGCCAGGCTCCGACCGGGGCCACCGCGCTGCTGGGTGTCCCCACCCGCTGTGCGCAGGGCCACCTGCCGGCGGTCACGCTCCTGCCTGCAAGGGCAGGGACATTACGAAGCAGGCGGCAATTTTACAAATTTTTCTAAGTTTTGTAAATGCAGATTATTTCCCTAACGTCACCTAGCTCAATTTTTGGCTTTGCTGTTTCACAGCTAAAAGAACGGCCACTTTTAGCTGTAATCAGTGGGCAGTCAGCAGAGCCATTAATTCCTCCTGCTTCTCTCCTGTAGGAATTATGGTAATTTCTAGATATTTCAACAAGTTTGCAATCTGATGGTGGTGAAAAAAAACTTGTTTTGGCATAACATTGGGCACTAGGCATGTTGAGTGCAGATGATTGCATGCTTTCTCCATGCTTCAGAGTGAAATACCCATCTGCACAGTTTTGAGAAATAAAGAGTGAAGTCTGCTGTCATTCAGAATATCCACGGATTTCTCAGAATTTTCAACTGCAAATCAAGATGTCATATAAACAGCCAAAATCAGAATACTTTTTAATGTGAAAATTTCCATTCTAGTTAAAATTACACCAAAAAAGGTAAAAACCAATTATTGATTCATTTTAAGGCTGCTCAGGATCATGAGTCTGTCTTGTGCTTTGTATAGTAAATGCTGCAGCATTTATAAAATCTATATGTTGCACAATTATAAAATAATGCAAAGCAATAAAGAGAGTCTAATTCTCTTTTTAATTATTTTTCTGTGCAGTAGGTTCTTTCTTTAATGGATAGTCCTTTTGCTTTCTTCTGTGCTCATCTTAAGTCTATTTTAAGGCAATGAAGTTTATCAACACTAACTAAATAGAGTTGGACAGCATATGTTAAAGAGTATTCCCCAGCCCTTCAGAACAGCTCAGCCTCAAATAACACTTACATATTGCCTATGTAGAGATTAGGCCACTCTTCAGCCACGTGATTTAATTCCACCTTGCAGCTGTCCAAAATACCTGGCAGTTCCTGGGCAGAGGGAGCGCCAGGCTCAGAGCATTCCTGGGCTGACAGGGTTTGTCTTCAGGTGCTGACCCCTTTGGAGGCCTCATGCAGAGCCAGGCAGAGGAGGGAGGGCCTGCTGGAAGCCGCTGCTGCGGAATGCACAGGGGAGGTTTTTGCTGAAGCAGGCTCTTTCTGCCGCTTGATGTTCCCAAGCAGGTGGCTGACTCTAAATACAGCTCGCGCCTTGACGCCTCCGTGGATTAGCTCAGCGCTACGTCCCTGATGCAATGGGGAACAGCCAGAAAACTGAACGTTCTGCTTTAAGTGAATCTTATGCAAAAAAATGCTACTCCCGTCCTCACTCAAGCTATGGTGCTGTTCCTGCCAGCACAGAGCTTTCCCTGTGAAAGAAATGTCAGCCAATGCAACTGAGACGCAGTCCCAAATGCCTCATGTGACCCAGTTCTAATAATAAGCTACCAGGAAAGAGGGGACAGCACAGCTTGAGAGTGAGTTCAAAATAAACACCATGAGAGCACCTGTCCTGGGCCTTACCAAGAGTTCACCAAGCCCACTATCCTGCGCTTGACTACAGCTGAAAGTGGATGTCTACAGAATATAAGAACACACAAGCATGAATTATACCTGTGCATATAATAATAACAACACTCTCCCAGCTTCCAGCTGGCTGCAGTTTATGAGCATGCTGATTTGGATGGAGTTTCTAAGTATTTGGTAACCCTGAATAGATTTCTGTCCCTCAAACTTTTCCAGTTGCCCCTTGAATGTCTATAGGCTTTTACTCTCTGCAGCATCCTGTGGCAAGGTGTTATACAGCCCGTGTAAACCCCACCTCTTGTTTCAGACCTGATTTCTACTGATGCCCTCAGTTCTTGTCCTGGAAAATAAAATTAAGAGAAGTTTTCACTGGAACTCTACATGGGTCCCTTCAGGTGACACTGGTTTTGTGATTGCTTTAAGAAGATTTAAGTCTGCCAGAGCTGTAGCTGGGACAGTTCTTTTTACTCACACCTTCTCCCAGGTTGTGTAGACCCTCTTGACAAAAGTGCATTTTCTGAATGAAGTGCCACTGGGGAGGCAGCATTTTTCCTTCATTTTGGTTCCTTATTCTAACTTGCCAAACCAACATTCAAAATACAAGTTTTCATGCTGATAGTGGAAAGCAGTAAAGTACTAATATCATGTCACATCATGACTTGAATTATGGATAGTGTAAGTGACAGGTGAGGAGGTTCCTTTTCCCCTTAGCACATGGCAGCAGACAATGCTTTCTGTTTCAAGAAGTTACAGGACTATTCTTCTGCTTTTGCTTATGTTGACTGGAATCTTTTTCCCTGCACAAACATGCACTCAAAGTAAATCTGTATGTAAAGAAGCAATACAGACAGGCAGGAAATATAAGCAACACTGACTCCACAGATTAAAAACACTTCTGTGATTTGATAATGTCCTTGAAAAAGTTTCTACCTAATTCATTCCCTCCACTGAGGTATGTAAGTCTTACTAACAAGATCACTATCACGTCATTGGTGGCATGGATGCCCTACTGATTCATCTTCACTCTGTGCTCTTCCCTTCTCTGCCCCTGGTGAAACAATACTCTCCCAGGCTGAGCAGCATCTTCAAGAGCAGGTACTAATTTACAACAGGAGCAGCTTTCACAGCTGTGGCTTTGTAGGACAGATGCTCAGGGGCATGCAAAGCATTATCCTGCTGGGGAGATTCCATTAATCTTGCTCACATGTGTCTAATTTTGCCCAGCCTAAAGCCATTCAGATGCATTATTTCACTCACATGAATTTCAGATTTTTCAATGCCGTGTCTTTAAAAGGTTTCCAGACTAAAACTTACCGTAATGTGAATGAAGTATAAATTATAATGAAATATTAACTCATATAAATCCCTATTAATTTTAATGGAGAACTTCAAAGCAAACAAAGCTCCTCCTCCACTGCTCTGCTGCTTTGTGAGGTATAAAGATTGTCCTAGCGGTGCTGGGTTTTAAATGTGCTTTCCTATTTGATCTTTTCACACAATAATGTCTTACTTGTCTCTCATCAGTGGAGCTCTTTGGCAAGGTTTAGGAAAATCTGAACAGTCAAACTGATGTCTGAAAGGATCTTAAATATGCTTATTTTGCAAAGCACTTGTGTACAGTGAAATAGGAAGGGATTTCTACATTCCCCTAAATGCTAGGCAGAATCAGCATTCGTGTCATAACCTCTCCAAGAATGAAGGAGGAAATGTGGTCTGGGAAGGAAGAGGCTCAACTCACAAGTCACCATTATATTAGTCTTCTAATAACCTTGCAAGTCTCTTCCAGCAGAGAATAAAATGATCAAAACTGATGCTTCAAATGCAAACAAGCGAGCAGAAATGTATTTACTTAATCTGGCAGGGAATCTTTATAAGGTCAACTAATCAATAAATCCAACCAGCAGCAAAGAGCAAAACCAAATTTGATTATCACTTCATGGTTCACCACAAGGTAACAAGCTCATTTTCAGGTGGAGTGGTAGCATGAATTTCAAATACTGTTGCTGTATTAAAAATCACATTGGTTTAAGTGCTGATTAACTGGTGACAGGAAAAGTGACACGCTCAAAACAGCTTAAAACTAATTTGTATCAATTAGGCCAAGCCACTGATGTAAGCTAAGTGTCTATCTGATATTAAACCACAGGTGATCCAAAGCTACTGACACAGAACTCATTTGGGATAATTTGGAGTGCAAGCAAACTGATGAGTCAAACTCACAAAATGCTTTGAAGACCTGACATATTCTTTTTAATGCCCTCAATATACTACATGATACACATTATCTTTTTGAAAACATATTTAAAAAGACAAGACTTGTGGGGTCAGCTGACCCAGGCTGCAGAAGCATCACAGATGTTTATTCTGATGGTGTGGGTCTTGTGGCTGTCACAGCTTTCTATAACACCATAATATTTAGCAGACCAGCAAAAGAGGAACGTTTCTGTAGGAGTGCCTGGGCTCTCAAGAAACTGCCCTTGTCACCTCATCAGGTCTGAAACACAAAATTTTTGTTAGGCGAACATGCATGTGAGAACTGTAACCAAACTGAGAAAGATGATTATGTTACACTCCCAGGTGAAGGGGATTCAAACATCCTTTACAGCTAGATTCAAATATTGAACTTGCCTCTGGCATGAGCAGAAACCAGGGACAAACTTGGTCTATCTTAACCACTTCAGTAGACTCATCCAGTAGCACCACTCAAGGCACAGCAGTTCCACCCTGTGCAGTGTTTACAGTGCTGCTGTTGGCTGTGCTGCTTTTGAAGGAACTGAGCTATCAGAATTAATCCATTTACCTTCTGTTGGCCTTTTACTTTGATGCATAATTTTCTTCATTTTTGTAATGTGCACTGATCATGGGAAGTTGTATATGCATAACAGCTCTGAAGGGTGAAGCTCAGTAAAGTGAACGTAGATAGGGTTGCCCATTCAGCAGTCCTTCCTTTGCCGTAGTTGAACATCCAAGTTTCGCAGGTGCTTCAGAAAACCACGATTGGGTGAAATCCATCGATGCTCCTTCACTGTCTTGATGGCTTCAACTAATGGGAGGCGGTGATTTATCATGAGATATGCTAGAACTAGAGAAGCTGATCTGCTTACTCCAACTGCGCAATGTACCAATATTTTGGCTGGTAAAAAAAAACCAAATAAATTACAACCATCAAGAGAAGCAGTACAATGGATGAAGTTTAATTTAAATGTTTTTCTTACTCTTCTGACAGATCACATGAACTGCTAACAGTTAAGTCTAATTTGCCATTGTTACACTCACTTGCATGAGAAATGCCAGGAGATCCCAACCTGATCTCAAAAACACTGGTAAATCAAAGAAAACCCTCTTAGAGCAATGAAGCTGTTCTGTTTTGACCATGAGGAAAAGAAGACCCATTAACTTCAGAGGGCTTGCTTAGGCAAGGAAGAATGCTAAAATCTGGCCTGAATGGATGGCACAGACACGTTAGCCACCAAGAAAAATTACTGGCCTAGTACTATTGCATAATAAGGCAATTTGATGCAACTGTAATTCTATTTTGACATCAGAACTTGTAATACAGAGACAGCTCCATTAATGCCAGTTTACTTGTGCTAAGAAATGGTCTTTTATGTAAAACAGGTTAATTCATATTTTATTGCACCACTGCCAAGCTCAGTTTCTTGTGGACTTCACTGTAAATCTCCTTGGGTAAAAATAAATCTTCTGCTTGGAGGCACAGCCTTGCAGGCCCTGTTCACACAAGAAACTCATCTGCAATATATGAACCTCTTCATACAGTTGGTGATTGCAGAAATCAGGACATCTGTCCTTTCATTCATTTGTTCTTGCAAATACAGTTGGTCTAAGACGGTCTCAAAAGAGAGTGTCCATTTTAAATGCATGTTTTGCTTCTCCCTTCTTGAATGAGCCTTATCTTCCAAATAATTTTCTCTCTCCTCTCCTCCCCAGTCTCTCTCCTGCATGGTTCATCTGTTTCATCACATCAGCGTTTTGGGACCTAGTCAGAGCTACATCCCCTTACACAGCACTCCTTCTCCTGCCACCCACTGTGCAGGTGACCAGCACCTGGCACGACACCATGTAGTTATTTGTCCACCAGTGAGCTTGTGGAGCTGACCTGTTATGTGAGGCTGCTGACTCACATCAAAATGTGACCAACAATAATTTCATACCTCCTGGCGTGTTCAAGGCATTGTGGATAAATTGTGCAGCAGAGAAAAAGAATTGGCTGATATCAAAGCTTGGCAGGTCATGGGCTGGTACACCATAATAAATAATGGTTGCTCCATAGAAGTCCTGGCCTCCGTGGCTGTATGCTGTGCCATGGGCAGCGTTTAAAACATGGGTCACACCCATCTTCCACAAAACAAATCTGTTGTGAGCTGTTACTCTAAGGAAAAGACAAAGATAAATCAAGATGGGTGCAGTGATATTCATAGAGCAGAAGCACTGAGATTGCATCTCCCAAACCACTGCTGGAGCATCAGCCCATGGATTGCTTCTAAGGGCTAATCGAGGAGGGAGTACCATCTTAGTCATAATTTTATCTCGGAAATCGTGCTGTCTGCAGTGTAAACGACAGCAATTAGCAAAACTATGAGCTGTCTAAAGCCGCACCCATGAGGCATACTAACAGAAGGTATGGCAGAGGTGTGTCCATAAAGCTGTACTTACAGGTCCCCTAAGAAGAGATTAGGCCATACTTCATCAACGTGGTTGCAAGACGGCCGCCCAGTGTTCAGCAGCTGCTCGATTTCCTTGAGGGAGGGGACATCGTCCGGGCACGTCCCACAGCCTTCAGGGTCCGGGGTGTCCGGCGCCTCTGCCGCAGACATGCTGAGATCCTCGCCGGCCGGAGGAATAGCACTGGGGTGCTGCCAGCCCCGCTCAGTCCCGGGGAGGCTGCGAGATGGGCTGGAGCAGGTGCCGGGCAGCCAGGCTATCCCCGCTCTGCGGTGGCCCGGGGCCCCCGCCCCAGGGCTGGCCGCTCGCCTCTGCACTGCCTCGACAGGCACAGCCGCTTGAAACAGATGCAGGTACCAAACTGGGCAGACTGGATCCTTACTGGCTCCAGTCTGCTTCTCTGGGCTCGTCTCCAGAGCCGCACTGTTCAGCCACATGCGGCACAGCCCCCTGCCCGCAGGACACGCACTAACACTGCCTGTGACTGTCCCCAGCCGTGTCGTGCACACAGCTGTGGCAGTCAGCGAGATCTGGGCATTCATCACTAGCAATTAAAGCCTGATAAAGGACAAATAGCAACCTGTCCAGGGCCAAGAAGAGTGGAAACCCTGTCCCAGTAACAATTGTCTGTCATTTAGTCTGAGGTGCTTAAAAACAGCAGTGAAAGGGTCAGAAATGCACCAGCGGGTCCTACCAACATGGTCACCAGGAACTTAAACACCAAGTGGACGATGATGATGCCTTGCCTGTCACTGATAATCTAGGGAAATTTATTTCTTGAAGCTACTGTTTTTTCACCGAGTGAAATTATCTGACATAACTGTACTTTATATTTTTAATATTTTCTATTGCAGTCCTTCACTGGGTTAATACAATATACCTGCCACATATTGCATGATACCTCCCTCTGCTGAAAAGATAACAAAGGCCAGGAGTATAATGGTTGTCACATGAAACTTGTAAGCCACTGAGTTAGTTTATACAGTAAGCTCTGGCAAGCCATAAATTGGAGACCCATGATATCAAATTGTAGTATTAGTGGGTCTTTTCAAGTACAGCAGTGCCTGTGCTTCTGCAGGATGTGTGATTCCTGGCAGGGGGCTGCAAAGTTGTCAGTGGTGGAGCTACAAGGCAAAACAAATGAAATGGTGATGCTTTCCCTCCAGAGCCTGGCAATCCAGCAGAGAAGGTGACCCAAGAGGAGAAGCTTGCTGCTGAGAGTTTCCCCTGTAGAAAAAAAGGTCATGAATGGAAGGAACTCTTGGTTGAGTCTGAGCCACTTTTATTCCACATGCATTGATATACTATGATGGGTTTGCTTTATTTTATCAAGAGACATATCATGGAGAGCCATTTCAAGCTAGGCATTAAAGTCTGGACTAATTAACTGTGCTTAGGAATACTCAGTGAAAGATCATCATAATACAATGCAATAGTTTCCAGCATCAGAGGACAAAAGTTAAACGCAACAAGAGAAAAGTGACTTTGTACAGAATATTTCATGAAGCAGAAACTACTTATATTCTGTGGTATTTAGGTAAGAAACTGTTGAAGAGTTTCCTGTATACAAAGAGACTTGTTACTTCCCACTGCCATATATGTTCTGACTTAAAAGGTGAAATGAGGGAAACTACAAGTAACAGTGCTGCAGTGCTTATTTAGAGGGGGTAGGGACAGGCAGCCAGGCTCTGCTGTGGGTGAGGCAACCAGCTGGCCAGAGCCAGCAGAGGAGAGGAGTGAAAAAAATAGCTAAAGTTATATTTCAAGCACTATGTATGTACCCTTAATACGTTACCTTGTTTTACTGTTTTGTTATTGGGTTTTTGTTGTTGTTTTGGTAAACTAGTGCACTTTAAGCTGATTGATGTGTGCCCATGAATCAGGAACATTAACTGACTCAGCAGGTTAAGTTGTTCAATTTAGTTTACTTTTCTCAGGTTTCTGGGTGGAGACTCAAGGTGGGGCTTTACGATCAGTTTTTTATAAATGTAACCCCAGCCCATTTGTTGCTAATCAAGTTCTGTGAAAAAGGTGACACTCATGTTTAAGTCTAGCCCTTTTCAGCTGTAAAACTTTTACTGGCCTCTACCCTAAATGCAATGACTAAGAATTCAAAGTTCGTCTGTGGCATGAGAGGTGACAAACAGAAAAACACGAACTCCAGAAAAATGATCTCTAAGTCCTGTGTGCCTCGAACATTTGTATGGCATACATCCATCTACTTCAAAACTCTGCCATTCCACACCTAACATCTTCTAAACATTTAACAGTCTGCAAATGTGGCTTTGGTAAAGCTGTGTCACTGAGCTTTATTAGCCAGGAGTTGCCTTTGAAACAGACAGGAGGCAGAGATCTGGCTTTCAGATTTGCCTCTCTACATCTGTGCTTCTTTTCTGGCCCTTTTAAATCTACTGAGAAAGGATGTAGAAAGCAACAGACTGATATATGGTTACACTGAATAGAGGCAAATTTAGTACTCTGTGCAGGAGGCACTTCTTGAGATTCCAAGCATTTGGAGGTTCTTCTGGCTGTTGGAATGCTGGGCAGCTCTAAACCAAACATTTGTGTGCAGTTATATATGAACATTAAATAGCTGCTGTTTTAGCTGAAATTAATGCATGCTGAATCTTGGAATATGCAAGAGAAGGCATTCTAACCGGACTATGCCTTTGTGATTGCTTAGAATGTAGTACTTGGTACAATAACACAATAATCTAAATCAAACATTCCCTGGCTAATAATGTATTAGGTGGCAACAGTGTAAATTGCCATGGAGTGCTCTAGTAGCACGTGGCATGGCATTGCCAGGAAAATATGCAGCAGTTGAAAACAGAAAATTCATGGTGGCTCTTTTATTTCTTCTCTTGAAAATACTCCTATCCATTCTAACTGATGCCATGCCATCTCTCTACTGAAAAAAAAGAGCCAAAATCAGACTCCTTTCACATATCCTGAAAGAAGGCAGCTTTTACAGTGAAAATGTTACAGCATGACAGTTCAGTTGGATAGGATTTTATAGATACAGTATCTCCAGCTGCAAAAGGGTTCTTCTCATTTCACTCATTAGCCTGCTTTCAGGATTTGATTTTTGGGATGGTTAACTACTGAAGAAGAATAGAACTATTTGAACTCTGGTACATTTTGGGCAATGCGAAGTGAGTAAGTGAGACAAGGTTTTCTGGTGCTCTCCAACAATGTATTTTTAATATATGGAACAATTTTGTCTGGTAAGCAAATGAAGGTTATTCTTTCTCTTTTTTCCTTTATTATCCTCTTCTAATAAGCTTGTTTTCTGTCTTAAAAAATTATTATGGTTCACTAATTTGATCAGTCCTTAGGCATTCAATCTCGTATTCTTCCATTACAGAATTAAGAAATTTGAAGATAAAATAGATGCTTGAAAGTTCACACATGACTGGCCTAAGTATGCTTCAACTGAAGTACAGAAATTATGAAGAAATTATAAGGCAGGACTTGATCTTTACAAAAATGAGATTACCAAAAACCCCACCCCAAACCCAGGAAAAGAAAAAAACATTATTTAAATCAATTAGCACTTCTAGTGAAAGATATCCCCCTTGCCATGTTCTATTCTTTGCTGAATAAGAATTTTCATAAGGAATTAATTCTTGGTTTGGCTGAGGCCCTTTTTTTTCTGTGTAGGGCCTTAACATTTGAGATAGATGATTTCAAATTATTAAATGCTAACAGTACTACTTAATGACAGTGTTAAAAAAAAAAACCATTACATTAACACATTTCATTTTTCTTTGCTCTGTAATATATTGTAACTTCAGCTAGTTGGGAATTTTCAATATAAATTTCCTTTCTTGTATTGCTTAAAGTGTCAGCCTGAACATTAAATCAATATAACTATGTGAATTGAATAAATTGTTCTCAATCTAAAGATGCATCAGTGTTATTACACATTTTAAATACTTTTTTTCCTTGGCAATCCACAGTTGTTTTAAAAATATCTGTAGCATATAATTTGTCATAAATTCTCAAACTGACATGTCAGCACTGGCACTGCCTGTCAAACTTACATCAATGCCTTCATGTCACATGGCATGAAGTGACATAACTCAAAGTGACGGAATGAGGTTTATTGGAAATTTCTGTTAAATAAAGCACCAACTATTTAGATAATTCACCCTTTTAAAGAACATCAAATGTTAGCAAGGAGAAGTAGTTTTCAGTTTGGAAGTGCAACGACTAAGCAGCTATTACATATCTAAGTGTTACAAGTTTTAAATTATGCTCTTTATTACTTTTCTGTGCAAGCTAATTTAGTCATTTTCAAAATATTTGCTAGATGATGAAATTAGAGCAGAAAAATGCCATTAGCAGTGATAACTTAAGATAGAAACTGACCATCAAGCCTTTTTCCAGTGCTGAGGTTCACAGAGTCAGAGATCCATTAGGGTTGGAAGGGACCTCAGGAAATCACCCAGTCTAACCTCCCTGCCAAGGCAGGGTCACCTACAGCAGGTGACACAGGAGCCATCCAGGTACATTTGGAATGTCTCCAGAGGAGACTCCATGCTCTCCCTGGACAGTTTGTTCCAGTGCTCTTCCAACCTCAACATAAAGGAGCTCTTCCTCATGTTGAGGTGGAACCTCTTGTGTCTTTCTCTATGGCCTTAACTCCTTGTCCTGTCACTGGGCAAATCGCTTCTGCAAACCAGCCCAGCAGCCTCCACAGCCAGGCACAGGGTGCTCTCCACTGGGTATGTGTCTGTCTGTCTTCTTCACCTTTACTCTGGATGCAGCTCTTGGCCAGGGGTTCCCTGCATGGAAATCTATTGCTGGAATAACACACCTTGGGACCTGTAAACTTCAGATAGTCCTGGATTAACATGCATGTCTAAATACAGCTCATTTCCCAACCCAGACTTCTAAAGTCTGGCGACTGAATTTGGAAGGTAATTTTTTAGGTGGATTGCTGGTTTTGGTACAGTGTAGGGAAACAGGGTTAGTAAACTTCTGCTTCCATTTTTGTTTCCTTCCTGGAATCTGGTGAGCTGGTAGACCCTAGTGCATGTTTATATGTAAAATAAAACAACAAAGCCATAGCACTCTGAACAAAGCAGCAGTTTCCTGGTACCTCCCATGAAAAGAATGAGATCCTGAAAGTTGAGTTAGCTTCAGGCCAAGTGCTTAAGACACTGTTGCAGTGACCTATTCCATGATGAGACAGCTCTGTAGACTGCTACGGTTGTTTTTGCAGCAATTTTTAATTTTAGTTTGTGCTTATTTTTACATTTTTGGTTTAAACCAGTTGTTCAGATACAAGCAAATGCAGCCATGTATTGTAAATTGTACTGACTTGGCCTTTGGAAGTGTGCAAAATGTTGTGATTAACTGGCAGCTGGTGATGAAGAATTAATGTCAAAAACAGTAAAGAATGAAAAAACTGGAGGAGCACAAAATCTTGTTTAACTTAGTTGCCTTGCTCTCGTGTAATTTTGTCTTCCTTGTCAGATAAATGCTAGGGTTTTTTGAATATAAATATGTGGACCTGGAGTAAGCAAAATGACCTCAACTTTCAACCAGCTTTATTAACAGGAAAACAAGGTCCATTTGATTAATTTATATGTATGTGTTCTATGGTTTGTCACTGATGAATTCACTTTCGTCAGTTTTTCATCTAGTGCCTTAAGGGCAAAGAAGGGAAACATTGTGAGGACTGAAATTGCACTTGATTCCTACATTGTTTGCAGACGCTGCTAAACTGGCAAAGAAAGTGGAACACTCCCTCCAACTTCAGCAACTCATTTTGGGAAACTACAGACCATTTGGTGTAAAAACAAAAGCAGGACAGAACAGACTGCGCAGAGATAAGCATCTCTTAACCAGTGTCAGGGCTTGTGGAAACGAGCAGATGTTCTCATAGCTTCCGAGAGATGTTCTTCACAGTTTCTCTTCTGACTATCCGGTAGATAGATAGCCCATTACAACTGAGATAGTACAAGAGTGCATATTTGCATTAGATTGCTCGATGACTTGACAACTTGACTTAGCATTGAAGAATTTTGAAATGAAAGATTTCCTTGTTTCACTACAGCAGCATATAAGCTTTGCAATAGATCCTCTTTTTTTTTCAGAACAAAGATCTCAAGGCCACTTTCTCTGGAAAGGCTAGTGTCATTAACGTCATGGAGCTACCCTGGCACTTCCTTTTTATTTCAACTGAGGCTACAACTTAGACTTGTCTCAGACCTCATAGTAATTACATCATCAACAAAACAAATTCTGAGTGTTCCTCAAACTGTTGCAAAAGGCTGGCTGCTACCCTAGACAGCTGGTATCCAAAATAAATTTATTTCTGGAGCAATTTGTTTCTAATTTGTCTGTCTCCTTCTATCTCCTCCATTTGTATTATCTGTAGGTTATGGAGCTCCTGAGGTTACGGTGCCGTGCTGAAGCTTTCCTAAGTCATGTGTGCTGTTCACATCTGTGCTTTGGATCCCCGTGGATAAATGACTGAGTGCTGTCAGCCAAGTGCTGACAGCCAGTTTTATTCTTTTCATACAGACATCAGAAAAGAATAATGGTGCAACTGAAATGTTTTGTAATGACTGCCTGGTATGAGGCCTGACAGTATGAGGGTCCTGTAAGTTTCCTCTGTTATTCTGTCCTGGCATATGCTTTGAGTTGAAGGATGGGAATATCTGCCGCTCCTCTATTCCAAGCCCCTCGCACAGCTCGAAGCCCCTCCTGGCGGGGGCCCCGTCCTTCCGCCCCGTCCCGCCCCTTCCGCCGCCGCCGCTGCCGCCGCCGCTTCCGGACGGGGGATGGGGGGTGGCGGTGGCCGCCGCCGCCGCCGAGGNATGTTGAGGTGGAACCTCTTGTGTCTTTCTCTATGGCCTTAACTCCTTGTCCTGTCACTGGGCAAATCGCTTCTGCAAACCAGCCCAGCAGCCTCCACAGCCAGGCACAGGGTGCTCTCCACTGGGTATGTGTCTGTCTGTCTTCTTCACCTTTACTCTGGATGCAGCTCTTGGCCAGGGGTTCCCTGCATGGAAATCTGTTGCTGGAATAACACACCTTGGGACCTGTAAACTTCAGATAGTCCTGGATTAACATCCATGTCTAAATACAGCTCATTTCCCAACCCAGACTTCTAAAGTCTGGCGACTGAATTTGGAAGGTAATTTTTTAGGTGGATTGCTGGTTTTGGTACAGTGTAGGGAAACAGGGTTAGTAAACTTCTGCTTCCATTTTTGTTTCCTTCCTGGAATCTGGTGAGCTGGTAGACCCTAGTGCATGTTTATATGTAAAATAAAACAACAAAGCCATAGCACTCTGAACAAAGCAGCAGTTTCCTGGTACCTCCCATGAAAAGAATGAGATCCTGAAAGTTGAGTTAGCTTCAGGCCAAGTGCTTAAGACACTGTTGCAGTGACCTATTCCATGATGAGACAGCTCTGTAGACTGCTACGGTTGTTTTTGCAGCAATTTTTAATTTTAGTTTGTGCTTATTTTTACATTTTTGGTTTAAACCAGTTGTTCAGATACAAGCAAATGCAGCCATGTATTGTAAATTGTACTGACTTGGCCTTTGGAAGTGTGCAAAATGTTGTGATTAACTGGCAGCTGGTGATGAAGAATTAATGTCAAAAACAGTAAAGAATGAAAAAACTGGAGGAGCACAAAATCTTGTTTAACTTAGTTGCCTTGCTCTCGTGTAATTTTGTCTTCCTTGTCAGATAAATGCTAGGGTTTTTTGAATATAAATATGTGGACCTGGAGTAAGTAAAATGACCTCAACTTTCAACCAGCTTTATTAACAGGAAGACAAGGTCCATTTGATTAATTTATATGTATGTGTTCTATGGTTTGTCACTGATGAATTCACTTTCGTCAGTTTTTCATCTAGTGCCTTAAGGGCAAAGAAGGGAAACATTGTGAGGACTGAAATTGCACTTGATTCCTACATTGTTTGCAGACGCTGCTAAACTGGCAAAGAAAGTGGAACACTCCCTCCAACTTCAGCAACTCATTTTGGGAAACTACAGACCATTTGGTGTAAAAACAAAAGCAGGACAGAACAGACTGCGCAGAGATAAGCATCTCTTAACCAGTGTCAGGGCTTGTGGAAACGAGCAGATGTTCTCATAGCTTCCGAGAGATGTTCTTCACAGTTTCTCTTCTGACTATCCGGTAGATAGATAGCCCATTACAACTGAGATAGTACAAGAGTGCATATTTGCATTAGATTGCTCGATGACTTGACAACTTGACTTAGCATTGAAGAATTTTGAAATGAAAGATTTCCTTGTTTCACTACAGCAGCATATAAGCTTTGCAATAGATCCTCTTTTTTTTTCAGAACAAAGATCTCAAGGCCACTTTCTCTGGAAAGGCTAGTGTCATTAACGTCATGGAGCTACCCTGGCACTTCCTTTTTATTTCAACTGAGGCTACAACTTAGACTTGTCTCAGACCTCATAGTAATTACATCATCAACAAAACAAATTCTGAGTGTTCCTCAAACTGTTGCAAAAGGCTGGCTGCTACCCGAGACAGCTGGTATCAAAAATAAATTTATTTCTGGAGCAATTTGTTTCTAATTTGTCTGTCTCCTTCTATCTCCTCCATTTGTATTATCTGTAGGTTATGGAGCTCCTGAGGTTACGGTGCCGTGCTGAAGCTTTCCTAAGTCATGTGTGCTGTTCACATCTGTGCTTTGGATCCCCGTGGATAATTGACTGAGTGCTGTCAGCCAAGTGCTGACAGCCAGTTTTATTCTTTTCATACAGACATCAGAAAAGAATAATGGTGCAACTGAAATGTTTTGTAATGACTGCCTGGTATGAGGCCTGACAGTATGAGGGTCCTGTAAGTTTCCTCTGTTATTCTGTCCTGGCATATGCTTTGAGTTGAAGGATGGCAGTATCTGCCGCTCCTCTATTCCAAGCCCCTCGCACAGCTCGAAGCCCCTCCTGGCGGGGGCCCCGTCCTTCCGCCCCGTCCCGCCCCTTCCGCCGCCGCCGCTGCCGCCGCCGCTTCCGGACGGGGGATGGGGGGTGGCGGTGGCCGCCGCNGGGGCGAGCTGCGGGCCCTTCCTTCCCGCGGGGGCCGCCCCGCAGGTGGGAGCCCGCCGGGTCCCCGCTGCTGCCCCCGCTGCGGCGTGAGCGCGCCCAGGGTACGGGCGGGCCCTGCGGGTCTCGGGGGGAAAGGGCTGCCCCGCTGCAGAGGCTGTGCGGGAGGAGAACAGCTTCGCCTACCGGGGGAAGACGAGCCTCCTGTGCTATGTGTCCTCGCTAAAATCCGCTCCGCCGTAATTACCGCGCCCGCCCGGCCCGGCACATCTCTGCCGAGTGCGAGCGCCCGGCCCGGGAGCACCAGCTGCGCGCTGGGGCGATGTGGCCGGCGGTGTTCGGGCTGAAGGGGTCAGCCCTTGTGCCCGGCTGTGCCGGTTTCGGGCTGAACTTTGTCAGTCTCGTTAGGAGAGGCGTGTGAAGGTGTGGGGCGGGTACCGGCACGGAGGAGTCGGGGCCTGGGGGCACTGTGGGGTTTGCTGTGGGGCGCGGGGACAGAGGGGACCCGTGTGGTGTCTGACTCCTGTGTCAGCCTCCACAGCAAACTGATCGTTCCTGGAAACGATGCTTTGCGTCAGTCTTACAGTCAGATAACTAAACGGTTGTACCGGGTCAAAATAGATATTCAGCGGTCTTACTCTTTTTTCCAATAAAATCGATATGTTTTCTGAGGACGAAGTGTTCAGTTTTGAATAAAAATGCTGTTGAGTGCGTAGGATTTGATTATTAACCAGGCAACACGGAACAGTGCTGTTACTGGTTTGCATGTGTGCTGTTCGAGTTTCAGGGTTAAATGGAGGGGTCTGCCTGTGGGAGAGAGGGCGTTTGTGCGAGTTTAGGACCTGAGCATGAGGAACTTGAAACTACTGGAACTGCTATCCACTCAGTCTCTTAAATCTATATTACTGATGATGAGGTGGCCTCGGACCATTCACTTAGTCATTGCTCATTGCTATTAAAAAACCCCCAACACTTCAAAAAGGTAGTTTTCTCCAGCCCTCTAAGTTAATAGAAGAAGAGGCAAATGAGAAGTAGTTTTAATGTTAACGTTTGTAATAAGTTGAAGTGGTCTCATGGTTTTGTATTTGAGGCTTCAGTTTTCAAAATTAATTTTATAAAAATTTTGTATGTGCAACACTCATTCTGTGTTGTAAGATGACTTGATGGAAGATTCCACTTGGCTAAGGTTTGCTCTGTCTCCACAGAGCTCCCTCGTGCAGCTGGACACGGTGTCTGTGCCACCTCCACAGAGTAGCTGATCATGCTGTGCTCTGGAGTGGCAAGAGCTCAGAAGACATTTCCTGGCATTTAAATGCCCCTCCTGGTTGGTAGGGGGTGCCTCTTGCTGGATATCAGAGGTAAGGAAACGCCTGTGTCCTTTTCTTCCTTTTGCTTTCTGCAATGTAGAAAAAAGGTGGAACTAACCTGTAGGATTAGCGTGAAGTGATTTTTATACCAAGTGAAAGGAATTTTGGGAGGTTTTGTAAGTTTTTGTTGTGTAAGTACTGCTTAGATGTGAAGGAAATGTTCTGTAAATTTGCAAAGCACATGAATTTTAAATTACCTTGTTTGCTGTTCTATGTGATACTCTTTTTGCTGGCTGGTTGGGGGTTTATAGGATACTATTAAAATACATGTTGGCCTAGGAATTGTAATCTTTTGGGTTCCGTAGTATCACTTTTCTTTGTACAAAGCTTGCTTTTGCAGTCCACTTAGCTGGTTGAGATCCACTAACCATATTACATTATGTATGTTTGTTTGATAATCATGTACCTTTTAGAAGTTTTTTATCTCTTATTTACTTTAATGCATCTAAAATGAGGAAGGCTACTAGCTTTTCACTAGACCAGAAAGATCAGGTTGTAAATAGTTGTGGAGAGTAAGATGAAACACAGTTTCACTTCAGATATTATTCTGGTATTCATTTGGATGGAGAGTTGGTTCATGTCTTCCCCTATTTCCATTTTAAGATGAGGGTGTGGGAAGAAAAGGGGAGAAAAAAACTGGAGTTGTTACTTCTGAGTTGTATAGGGATAAAGAGCAGCCAACATTCTGTTACAGGAGGGATATACTATTACTTGAAACTGGAAGAAAAATATTTGACACCTGATATTTAGCATGTTCAAGAACTTAGACAAATAGTAACGAAATACTGTGAGTGACATCCTAAGATAAGTGGTGGAGTATTTGATCAGTTGTTTAAAAATCACTTGTGTGTGCCTTGAATTATGGTGGTAGGATAAAAATTTGTTTTGTTAGCTGGTTAGTAGATTAGGAGTTGAGCTGCTGTTAGTGTTCACTTTAATATAAAACAACCTGTTTGGCTTAATGAGGTTTTCGAGTCAGAGAGCAGTATGTATTCTGTTCATTTTGATGCAGTATGTAACTGTACTTGGTGGTTCTTAAGACAAATGTGTTTCTCCTTCAGGAGGTTCTGTAGTAGCTGCTGTCAGTCTTGCATGGAGGTGTCTCAGCAGAAAGACTCTGCTAAGAATATAGAGCTAATATTTGATCCACGAGCTGCACTTCAATAAATAATTCTCAAAAAGCCCATCTTCCTTGATGGCTTAAAATCTAAGACTAAACTAGTGTAACTTTGAGATTTCTTATTTTACCTTCATGCATAGCACTAAGACCTTTGAGTACAGTTAAGCTACTGCTGATCATCTCACTTATGATACCAAAGTCACTAACTAAAACTCAATGCAAGTTTTACAGCAATATTTATGCATTTGAAATTATCGTATTCTTGCTTCAGGAAAATACCCTTTTTTGTCTCATGGTGGGCATTGTGCTGCGTTTGATCAATTTTATGTATAGTATGGTAGCCACTGTATTTAAAAACTTGAAAAATCATGTATTGTTTTTGCATGTGTTCTTTTTGTCCTTCTGTTTACAAGATACCGTATTATATGTATCTGGTGGCATTTAGAAGGTAAGGACTAAGTCACTGTATGCTATATGGCAGTGAAATCTTTGGTGCTATTTGCTTTAAATAAGCACTGAAGAATTTAGAGTTTCCAGAAAGAACAGGTGACAAGCTTCTCATGTAAGTCAGAGTCAGCAGAGCAGCTGAGCCTTGTGCTGCATAACAAGGCAGTGCTGTGTGTTCTTTTTCCAGCACAGCATTGCTAAGTTGGTGTGTGACAGTAGCCTTATTATTGCAAGCTGGCTCAGCACACGTTTTTGTGTAGCTTTTTTGTGCTGGGGAACCAAGGCCACCGACGTGGGCCTTGTCCACATGGGTGAAGTAGCAGTCTTTGCAGGGAACAACCTCTCCCCTGAGGTGTGGGATGTGCTCCTAAGCCAGCAGACCCAGCAAAGAGGGGGCTGAGATGGAATGGCCTGTATTCAAACTGCAGCTTGAAACCTTCACACAGAAATGTAGGTTAAATCACTTGAGATCTGATAGTTCTTTAGCATCCTTCCTAAAATTCCTCTCAAGGATGGTGAGAATTGAATCTAGGGGGAAAAAAATCAAGGGGCGTGTCAGCAAGGCTCTCCCAGGTACCTGAGGGCAGGTGGTAAAGCAGTAATGGTGCTAGTAGAGTTTTTGCATGTGTATCTGGAATAAACAAAAGCAGTCAGCACTCTGCTAAATTGCTGCAGACCTAACTAGGTTGTTTAACCCTTCAGCTATGACTCTGCTCTAATCAAGTTTGCAGCCTAATGTTACTGTGATATTAATGCTACTTTTCCTTGGCTAGAGTAGGGATAAGCAGATTCAACTTCCCACATATCTACCTCAATGTACTGTCTCAAAGTCTGTAAGCTAGGAAAGTTAGGGAATTAATGGTTGACTGGCAGCAATTCAGTAGATGGGAACTTGATAGAATCATGGACAATCATGTTGAGGGAGGTTAACTTTCTCTATTTAAATATACATCTAGGAGATTTTGCTGTCAGCTAGGGTATACTCAGCCTCTCAGAGGCATCTTATTTCTTAAAATGCCCCAACCAAATTGTAGGAATGTTCATGGCTCACGAAGTAACATTTTGCTTTTAAAAAAGTAAATACTTACACATATGCAGTTCATATGCATTTGTGTTCATGCTGTTAATTGAAAGGCTGGTGAAAGAAAATGAGACACACAATACGTACTGTTGACGAGCTTGCTAAGTGTTAAGTCAGAGTACCAGGAAAATAATCAACTAACCAGTTGAGTACCAGTTGAGTACCAGTTTCCTGTAGCTACAGACATTGCTGATGTCAGGTGAAAGGTATATTTTGCCCTCTGACGCTTAAGTCTGTGCTCGCTTTATGTTACTCATGCGTGTTATTCATCATTAAATAATGTTACCCATTATTTGGTTTCATGATAAAACCAGTAACATGGAAGGCAAAGTATTTACCAGAGCTGTTTCCTTTCAGAAGACAGGTGCAGTTATTTAGGGGACTTGGCCTCCTCTGCTGCGTAATTCTTGTGTAGCAGTCTAGTGGTATAACAGTTATGCAGCATTCCTCCACTTCAAAAATGAACAGGAGCAGTTGCACACAGAGATCTGTATTGTATTCCACACGTTACGATTATTAGGGAAAGTGCCTTTTACCCTTTAAACCACAGAAGTGTCACCAAGTGAGTAGCTGAAAGGGAAGGCAGTTTCAGGGTTTAAAGAAGTTGCTTTGTCATTAAAAAATGAATTTGACTGTTGCTGTTCAGATGAAATTAGCTACCTGTTCTGTGTAATGTTTGAAATTTGTGTTTTGTGGTCATTTCTTTGTCTTGTCCAGTTGGTTGTGTCTTGTCGTTGACAATGTTTAAAAAGAGGAGCAGGTCCTATCAGTTGCATCTTGGGGTTAATGTAGACTTTCTCCCAGATCCAGCCCATAGAGACCTTTGATGGGTGTGCTCATTCCGTGTTGTAAGGTTACTTTTATTGCACATTTGGTAAGGGTTGATTTTTATTCCAGCAATGCCAGATGAAGGAAGACTAGGCTGCTGTTAGGCTACTTGACTTGTGACAAATGAATAGAATTCTCTTAGGGACAGTTTCCTGCCTTTGTCCTCTCTGGTTAGAAGACAGTATCAGTAAGTTGAGTGTATTTGTGGTGGTGAGTTTACATTCACTGCTTTTAGAAAACTCGTGATGATTTCTATGTTATAAAACCCACTGTCATTAACAACCTTTTTTCTTTTCAGTATTTCATCTGTATTTATGAGTAAAGAAAGCTGGAAGTCCAGATAAGCAACTCAAGTTTGTTTATTTTTACTGGATGTTTTGGATTTAGCATAAGAACAATGTTGATAATACACTCACGTTGTAGTTGTTGCTCAGTGGTGCTGACCCTAAGTCAAGGAGTTTTTGGTTTCCCCTGCCGTGCCAGTGAGGAGGGGCAGAAGAAGCTGGTAGAGAGCACAGCCAAGACAGCTGACCTGAACCTGGCCAAAGGGATATTCCATACCATGGAATGCCGTGCTTGGTGTATAAATGGAGGAGGGAGGTTGGCTGGGAGGGGCTGACCACTGCTGGGGAACGCGCTGGGCAAAGGTCAGCAGGTGCCAAGCAGTTGTAATGTGCATCACTTGTCTTTCTTGGGTGTTGTTGTTCTCTCTTTTTGTTATTGCCATTGCTATTATTACTATATTTTACTTTATTGCCATTATTATACTGTTCTTATCTCAGCCCATTGGGTTAACCTTTTCACAATTCTCCCCTCCATCCCACTGCAGGGGGAGCGGGCCAGGGGCAGTGAGTTGGAAGTGAGTGGCCAGATGACTCTTATTGCCACCTGGGATTAAACAGCAAATTCTCCGTAAAGTAAAAATATGAAAATATGTAGTACAGAAAAGGTCAATTAACTGATGATTAGTTGAAAATTAAATGTCATAATTTATTTTATTAGCTGTGTAACCAAAATAATTATTACAGTTGTTTTCGACCTACACTTTTAAAAATAGTAAGATAATATAAAAATGAGAAAATACTCTTTTATATGGAGAAGGAAGCATATAGTGTATGCAGATATTCTAGTAGTTTTTTTTTTTTTTTTTACATTTTGGGCAACTATTTAAATCAAGGTATTAAAGCTTATATACTTATTGACTGTATATGAGGTATTGAGAAATTTTTGCAATGAATTAAGTACATGTTGTTAATATACAGTCAACTCATGAGAGAATATCTTCAGAAGTATCATGCCCTTAATTATTTTAGAAGGGTAAGTGTGATTTGTGTGCTCATTTTTCTTCTAAAATATTACTTCTGCATTGCTGGGAAATCTCATTTGGCAAATTGAATTTTCTCTGATGTAGTATAAAATAGTTTGTGGTTCTATTAGATGAAAGCCAGAAGAAAAAGTTGTATCCAATAATTATATTAAAAGCACAATAGGTACTGTAACTCCTTAAAAAAAGAAGTGAGAAGGAAAGAGGTTGTGCTTTTGGAAGAGCTGTGCCCCTGAAAAAGATGCAGAACTATGCTAAATATTCATGATGGGTTTGAGTACCAGTTCACTATAGACAGAAGCTAAATAATAGATTAAATACACCGTTTCCTTGCTTTCATTCTGAAAGCCTTGAATGATGTATGTGGCAGTAGTGTATTGTGCTGCCTTGTATTTTCTGAGATTTGGTTGGCATGATTGAAGCATTCGAGTTAATTAGACTGTTTTTTCGAGTACAAAAGAGCTGTGAAATTGTAGCTGTTTCTTAGATGGCAGCTGTACATGAACCACCAAATATAAATTATGCACAAATCCATTCTCTACTGCTGTGGGTCTTCAATATTGCATAAACGTTTTAGTACTTTGACTTCACTGGTAGCCTTTCAGAGTTTTGTCATGTGTTCCACAGAATGTCCTGTGGTTAACTTTTTTCCTGGTTGTTGTTCTGGTGACTTGTCACCACCATGTGACTAAAATGTTGCTGAGCTCTCTCTCCTTCCTTCAAGCAATATTCTAGAGTCAGGAACACAATTATTGAGAAATCTGTATGAAGAGAATACATCTGTTCTGGTTTTGGTGTGTTACTGTGCTATCTACTACCACATCACTTTTAAAAATGCTTTGACGCTTAAGCCAGTGCATCATTTCTAGTAATGTTATTTTTGAAAGCTGAATATTTTAAAGGATTCACAGTTCAGTAAGCATCTATCTTAATTACTGAGGTCAAACAAAGACAGAATTAGGATGGTTGTACCATCAACATACAACTAAGATACTTCAGCTAAATACTGTTGCAGATATCTAGACTTAGGTTTGTTTGGAAGGAGTGAGGAAATGTCGTGTCATCAAAGCATCAATATATATTTTAAAACAGTGGGATATATTGGACTGTATTGAAATGTATTATTTCAGCTTTAATTCAGTTTTGTGTGCTTGCTGGCCATACCTTCTTGCGTAGTCAATAAACTGCAAACAGTGGAAAAGGCTAATGATTAAGCTGGTATTGAAACAGAGTAGTATTTGATTTTCATTGCCTAATGTAATTAACAAACCTGGATTTATTTATTTATTTATAACAAAATTAGAAAAGTATACTGGATACATCTAGGAAATATTCTGCTTCTTGGAAACTTTAAATTTCTATTTAGGAGCAAATGAGATAATCTTAATTTAATTTTTCTTGAATAAAAAAAAAAAAAGGCATTTTTATATTCCTTACCTAAGAAATTAGGTCTGGTTTTTATCTAACTCTTATGTAAAATATCTTGGGCTAATTAAGCATCTAAAATTGCACAACAGACACTGGCATTTCAGTAATCTGTGTTAAATGCTCTGGTTTTGTCTCTCTCGGATATGCAGCAGGTCAGTGTGACTGGCGGATAGAGGGGGAGGATGGCAGGCAATAACCAGCTTTGCATTCGACGTTGGAGCACCAAGAACGTGGCCAAGTGGCTGAAGGAAGAAGGCTTCTGTGAATATGTGGATCTTTTGTGCAACAGACACAGGCTAGATGGAATTACACTGCTGACACTTACTGAGTATGACTTACGATCCCCTCCTCTGGAAATCAAAATCCTGGGGGATATCAAGAGGCTCATGTTGTCCATACGCAAACTGCAGAAGCAGCATATTGATGTCCTGGAAGAGCTGGGTTACACCAGTGACGGTCATGCTGGCACAGCGGGCCCGGCTGGTTCGCTACAGGGGGCAGATTGGTTTTGTAACGGTGAAGTACCTCGGGACTATGATGGACCAATTACTGACTTGAATGGTGATCAGTATCAATATGCAAATGGAAAAAACAAACATGCCACACGAAGACTGGACCCAGAGTACTGGAAGACAGTTTTAAGTTGTGTGTATGTCTTCATAGTGTTTGGCTTTACATCATTTGTTATGGTGATAGTACATGAGCGAGTACCTGACATGCAAACATATCCACCTCTGCCAGACATATTTCTAGATAGGTAAGAAATCTTCTTTCTAAACAAAATAGTAATGTGATGGTTAAAATATAGACTGTCTTGTCTTTGTTTTCAAAGTTTTATGTGCTCTTGAAGAAAGTTTAATGTGCTCTAGAAGATGCCTCTGCAAAATAGTAATAAGAGTCTAATAAATCCTTCTGCTAAGATTGAAATGCAGATCAGTTCTATGCAGAGATTTAGTTTTAGGGGAAAATAAATTGAGCTGTTGTTCTATCTAGTTTAGTTTTACATCTTAAACTCTTTACAACACAATAATTAGTTCATCCATCCTCACATTCCAGTAAAAAGCATGATGGTCAGCTAGCATAGATATGCAGCCATATGCATTTTCTGAAATCCAGTTCCTGCTATGAAGCTTAACATGTCTTGATACAAAAAAACTTTGGATGAAGGAGTATTTTGGTCTGTGAGTGAGCAAGGAAATTGAAAGGGAACAGCATTGGTACTGTATTTTTGTTGTCTTCCCGCTGACAGCTTGCTGAAGATGGTCTAGGGAAACTCTGAAGTAGGATGAAAAGACCAGCATCTCTTTTAACAGGGTATTAAACCACTGTTGTGACTTTGCGGTACCTGCTCATTTTTTAAAGAAAATATTTCACTTCAGGCAAAGAAGAGACACAATGGCAAAGGTCAAATTCTAGTCATTGACTACAGGTTTAATAGAGGATAAATGTTCCCTTTGAGGAAGTGCACTTGCACCATGGAGAACCTAACTGCCGAGAGAGTTTTAAAAGATGAGCTAAACTGTTAAAAAGTTCGGCCTTTGTGATCTTCCTGTTCCTGCCAGTAATTTCCATTCTCATTAATGGCTTTGAAAGAATCAGTAAGACTAATTTTTTGAATAAGCATGCAGATTCCCCCATGAATTTATATATAACTCAGCAAGGACAGACCACATCCAGCAAAGTGGAAGAGGGGCGAGACAACAGGAGCTATGGCATTACTGGATTTTGTTCCCAGGATGCTACCATGGTATTCAATGGGCAGGAGGATGGGGAAGGCCAGAAAGCAGCAGCTCACAAAATAGTGAGAGGGGATTACTACAAAGCTCATGTTTGAGTGGTGCTTTGCTACCCCTTTGTGTCAGGGAGAGTGCAAAACCACAAGGAGCAACCTCTCTTGAAATCTGTTGATGTGTATTTTGGTGACTGAAGAGTGGAAATTGGTACTGGTGGTGCCTTACGCATGCAAGAAGGTCTTAGATCTTTTGACAGGGAAGGCTGAAAGGTTTGCATGTAGTGATTATCACTGAAATTTTGAAAACAATTTTTATTTTCCCTGATACTTTTCTGTGCAGTTCTGCTTCATTACAAGTGTTTAGGATTTTTGGCCTTGCAGCCTTTAATTCATTGTGTTGACATGGCATTCTTGCAAGCATAAGCAGCATAATTGACATGATGCAAGTTTTTGTCAGAATGAAAAAGGTTGTTGTGGAACAATGGTAGAGGAACACATCCTGTTAGTAAGTCATGTGTAAATTAGGAGAGCATACTAGAGATTTTCCGTGACTCAGTGAATTCTGTGTACATGTCTGCTGGAAGCACATTATTAGGAAGGAGATAAAGTAACTGAATATATTTCAAATTCTATTTCATTCAGTCTAACAAAAGAATTTTTGGCTGTATTTTATACTATTGTCAGATGAATGCAAATTAGTTTTGAGGTTAGAACTTCATATGCCCTTGTTTTTAATACTGAGACTAGGAAAAAAATTAAGCGTTTATATTAACTTTCTTGCTTTGTCCTTTTTTTTTAGCGTCCCTAGGATACCATGGGCTTTTGCTATGACTGAAGTATGTGGTGTAATTCTTTGCTACATTTGGCTCTTGGTTCTTCTGCTTCACAAACACAGGTAGATTTTATAAAATCCAAATTAACTGGTACTTTGATGCAGAGAGAAGACCATAACAAGAATTTGATGATCGTTTAAAAATTTCCATTCAGTAAGAATCTTGTCAACTCCTAGCATGTCTCTGTTAAAATGGATTAGAGAGGATTTAATCAAGAATGATGGCTTGTGAATCTTTCAAAGGAATAATCTGAATTTACTTTTCTACCATATTTATAAGTAATTTCCTTCAGAACACATATTTCGGAGAGTTGTCAGTATATACACCCATACTATAACAGTTTTGTAGATAAGAATGTGCTACGAGAATGGATTTCCACAGGATTTCTGAGCCAGCCTGGCAGTTTGCTTTCACTGAGGGATAGAAAACGCTTTTGTGTGCATGCATATTTTAAGTTAAATTTTCACTGGTTCATTGATTTTTATCAGTTTGCCAACAGAAGGTATGAGTGCCAAAGCTAGCACAAGAGTAGCTGCAGAGGTGGAGCTGTACCTTTTGGTGACAGTAAGCTGGCTACAGTGTCTCACCCCATCATGTGGAACTATATTTTTACAGTACTGCTTAATTTAAAAAAAAAAAAAAATTCTGTGAAACTTGCAGTAACCATGACAAGACTTAATGGGATTAAGTTGGGGTGAGATGAAATGTTTTTATCATAACTTCCGTGATCTCAGTTCCTGTGTACTTTTCCCAGATCTATACTTCTGCGCAGGCTGTGCAGCCTCATGGGGACAGTATTTCTATTACGTTGCATTACAATGTTTGTTACCTCACTCTCGGTGCCAGGCCAGCACTTGCAGTGTACTGGAAAGGTAAAAACTTCAAATGCTTTAAATTATTTTTCCTGTTTCCTTTTGTAAAAAAATACTTGATTAAGATTTTTGGGACCATAGTGTTAGATGTGTGTTTTTTAAGAACATCGTGTTTCTCTCCTGTTTCTTGGCCCTTCCATTAATTACCATATGCAGGCAAACATCCCTAAGGGTCTTAGAAGCACCTGCCACTTTGGTTAATGGCAAATTGGTTATTTGGGGAGGTGTTCAGAATGTTTCACATTGTAAACCAGAGAGAGTACGTCAAAGAGGTGTGTGCACTTAAGCTACTAACTTCATGAAGAAAGACTGAAAGGGAAATAATCGCTTCTTTGTCTTGTTGGTTGCATGGTTTTGAAAAAAAAACCCAACAAACTATTATTATTATTTCACCCCTTCTCATGAGGGATATTCCTTAGAACATGGGATTTTTTGGTTTCATCCTAACTTTTAGTTAAGAGAGGTTTGAGCTGAACAAATGGAAAGCTTGATAATGACACATTTGGGAGGCTGAATACATTCAAAAAAAGGTGGCAGGCTCTGTGGGTAAATCACTTGGAACAAAATACTTCCTCCAAATTCCAGTATTCATAACAGGTATGATGAATACAATTAGTAATTGTAGTTACCCATGTGACTCATTGCCACAGTGAAATCCAAAGATGTGCCAACCTGCATTTTAATAAAAGTCACAACATGATAAATGGTATTAAACAAACATAGTGCAATACAGCTAACTTTAAGGACATACTGTTTGGGCAGTGGGGTTGGAACTTAGTAAAGGTTAATATCACTGTTTTTCAGTTGTATGGCAATGTTTGGGCAAAACTCCAGCGGGCATTTGCAATATGGAGTGGCTTTGGAATGACTCTGACTGGAGTACATACATGTGGAGATTATATGTTCAGTGGGCACACTGTCGTCCTGACCATGCTCAACTTCTTTGTCACAGAATGTAAGTACAGAGTGTCAATACTCAAATGTCCTCAAGAGTGTGTACAAAGGTGTGAGAGTGTAAACATTTGAATGTCCTTAAGTATTAAGAATATCTGCTCCTTGACCTCCTCAAGAAGTTCAAAGTGTAACATTTAAGCAAACAAATACAAATTCAGATTGCTGTGCTCTTTGTCAGGTTTGTGACAGTCAAGTCAAGTTTCCTTTTCAGCCAGGAAAGGAACACCACCTCCTTGAATGGGGAGATGAATAAGCACTTTTCAATGAACATGTGAGCCAAGAAATTAGAAAGGCTTTCTGGCTTGCTACTGGGAGAATACTTGGGAAGATACTTAGGATTGTCTGTTACTATTCACTTCGCTAGGTATCTGCCACTGATTGCTGTCAGCCAAAATACCTGGCGAGGTTTCAGTACATTTAGTATAATCCATAAAGCCAAACACCAAACCCCATAATGAGTGAGAAAATATGAAACAGTGGTACCCTTCTGTAAACACCAACAGTGATTTGGTACATATTATAGCAAGCAAAGATAATTAGTTTGAGTTCAACTATGATGGAATGACTGCAATAACAGTACTGTAGCTTTCATTACATCTTCCTCCTTATAACATAGAAAAGACATGATTTTCATTAAAAGAAGTTGGTTGAACAAAGATTTCTGCTTTGCAGGGTGCTAAACCATTTCAAGATGCTCTTGTTAATCCAGAAATGCATTTGTAAATGAAGTCATGAAGTGATAGACATATATAACTTGTGTGGTTGTTTTTGTTGGATTTATTAGACCTGTATACAATATTCCAAATGAAGAGAGTAACTTCATCTCATTTTTGGATGAAAAATCTGTATAAAAACTTGGAATGTCTAAGCCTGATTTTTGAGACATTCAAGGTTAATCACTTTCTGTTTTCTCCTAGATACACCAAGGAGCTGGAACTTCTTGCACACCTTGTCCTGGGTCCTGAATCTCTTTGGAATCTTCTTCATTTTGGCTGCACATGAACATTATTCTATAGATGTCTTCATTGCCTTTTACATCACTACAAGACTCTTTTTGTACTACCATACATTGGCTAATACTAGAGCATATCAACAGAGTAGGAGAGCAAGGATATGGTTTCCAATGTTTTCTTTTTTTGAATGCAATGTTAATGGTACTGTTCCCAATGAGTATTGCTGGCCCTTTTCAAAACCTACTATACTAAAAAGATTAATTGGTTGAAGACTGTATGGGTCAGTTCAGATTTTTATGAAGCATTATGACTAAGATCCTACAAGGCTAGCTACAAGGGGAAAGTCAAGTAACATTTTTCACTCTGTGATCTCCTCCTTGCCTTGTTTCTTAGATTCTTAGCCATAAAATGGAGTTCCCATACTTTACAGGGATGTGTTTTGTTTTCTCCTTGTGAACATAGAAAACAATGCAGGGATGGGTAAAGGCTATCAGTGAAGCACGAATATAAACCAGAATACTGCTACCCTTGGTAAGGTTCTGTGTGAATGTCTATGGAACATTAACCTCAAACATGTACATGTATTGAATATAACACACCCTTTACAGGTCCAGATAATCTGTTACCCGAGTGCCAGCCTTTACGTATACTGACGAAAAGATTAGAACTTCATGAAGCCTTTCTTTGAAAACAGTCATAAATGTAATTTTCAAAACAAACTGTGTATATTTAAAGATTGAGGAGGTCTGTCATAATGAAAAAAGCAGTATAGTTCCTTGCTGAGAGGGTCTCTTAACTGTTACATTACAAGTCTTGACAGTGTAAAGGTTGCCAAAAATGAAGGTCTGCCTTGTGGCTGTGCAGTGATAATATTTTTTTTAATGAGAACTTATTTAGCCTAGTCTATCAGTTGTCTATATGGTTGTTCTAGCACTTGGAAGTTTTCCCTTTTGTGTTCAAATGAGTTAAAGAAAGTGGAACATCCACTGAAAGTAAACTTAGCTTTAGTGAGTTTAAAGCCACAAAGTAACTTTTGTGTGGTCTGAACTGCTTTATACCCAAACCCATGCATGCTTTTCAGGAGCAGTTCTTTAACATTGGAAAAACAGAACAGTTGTCTTCGTGTATCTTACTGTCCTGTAAATGGATGGGAAAAATGCATGTAGTAACTCTTTCAGGAATAGTAATAATAGTGAGTATTGGAAATAGTGCCCATGTTGATGTATGTTTTAGCACACTGGTGTCAACAATATGGTGAATATCTCTGGATATATATATATATGCACAGTATATTTGTTTATATATACAAACACAGTATATGTTTTTCTAACAACTATGAAAAGAGACTAATTCTTAAATTAAGTTGCTCATTTACTACACTGAAAGATTGAAGTACCATAAACAGTTGAGTTTTGCTTGTTGAAAAAACCAAACCACAACCCACAACAAAACATCTTCCAAAACCTCAAACCAACACTCCGAGTCCATAATGCATAAGCAAGGGTCACACAAGGGTTGGTAGTCTCTTAAGGCAGTGCATTGTAAGGGGACAATACTAATGTCATCTGTAGAGACTTGAAATTAGATTTGTGCTAAATGAAAACTGATAGGTACAAGGTACAAAATTATAAAAATTGTATAGACGTTTTAATTTGATCATTGCAACTTCACATGTGCAAAAGGTAGTGTAAGTCAGCTTTAGAAAGTTACACAAAGCATTTCCAGCTTGGTACAAGCTGACTTAACGGGCACTACGTACTTGTGTGTGCATGGAAATGAATCCATTTGGAATTTGCAAGGTTTTGTGTTTGGAGGCTTTTAACCTACTGTGGGCTACTCCTTGCTGTATTGTGTTCCTTTTATAAACCTTGATTGTACTAACTTGACTACCTTACCCTCTTCGTAGTATATTACTTTTGTAAATTAGTTTAGTTCCTATTCCACTGAGGAATTATGCATCTTGGAGTATCTCGGCCAACTGTATTGAGCACATGTACTATTCCAGAGATTTTTATATTTATAACATTCCAACTTTTTAGCAAAATTGCTGGTTTAATATTATATAGTTCAATCTACCATAGCCTGATGGCTTTTGCCATCCAAATTGAGGGAGTATGCTTACACTTACAAAAAAAGGAGAAAATATTCTGAAATATTTCAAGACTTGCCATTTGCTGCTCTTAACTTTCTGATTTCAGAAAGGCAATTTGAACATTCCTCTTGAGACTTTATAATGAAAGAGCTCTATTTGTTAACTTATATTTGCCTTTGCAATGCACACAGTTATGAATGCTATTTTTCTAAACTCTAGGAAACATCTGTTCTCAGGATGTGCAGGATTGTAATCCGATTTACATGGAGAGGTATGCAAATTCAACTTGCAAAGCTATTGATTCTGAAAATAACCGTTTGAGTCGTAACTGGCATAACTGCATCTCAACTGAAATACTATTTTACAACTTAGACATGCAGGAGAATTTTCAAGTACAGCCCGGTGTAACAACGTTTACATAAAGTAAAGGGATCATTTCAATATTTTTGTTTTTTGCAATGAAGTTCATATACTTTGAAACATAAGGATTCTTTGTTCTAATTTAATTTTTCAAATTCTGTAAAGTAAATTGTGTTTTAAATCAGCCTTGCCTATAATTGTTTTTTAAAAGAAGCTTATTCTTTTTATGCTAATTCCCTTGATGCTAGATATCTAAGTCCAGGATAAGTAATATAAAAAAGTTGGTTTTGTTAGCATTGGAGTGGATTAAAACATTGTCAGGATAATTGTCCTCTGCTATTTTGGAAGTTCATTTTGTCTGTCTGTAAACATGCAAGAGGAAAGCTTGAAATTGATAGAAGACAGAAAATGTGATCTTGCTAGCAAAAGAGCACAGGTCAGTCTGTAAAGTTGGGAATGTAAGCTTTATTGTTAATTAGATGGAAACAAGTTGCAATTAACTGATCAGCTTAACATTTTGTACCTCCTTTTGAGTCAGTGTTTTAAAAGCATTTTGCTGCTTCTGTTGCTGACAAGCACTTCTAAGTAAAGGCAGCAGAGCACCTTTGGCCTTGGATTTAATGCTTAGTAGGTTCAGAGATATCTTCCTGTATGTTCACATGCCATCATTGCTCTCCTTTAACATGTTGCACCTCTTTTGTGCTAAGTTGTCTTCTGTGGTCTGAGTGCCCACATACCTGAATTCAGAGTAATGAATGAAATACTGTGTAATGCCAGCAAGTGCAAGTGTCTTAACAACATTAGTACTATAAAGTGCATGAACTATCAAGTAGCAAAGTCTGAAATTAATAACCATATATACAAAAGAAGGGGAGGGTCACTTTTTTTTGCTAGCTTAGCAAATTTAGTAATATTTGAGACTTGGCAATAGGGTTGAGCTCTTCCTTATTAGTCTGGGGGATATGTATGCACATACCTGCAGGTGACAGACACACAGACTCTTCCCCCATCCTTTTTCTTTGGTTTTTTGTACCTTATGACGCAGTTTCTTGTAATAGCTTTCCTAAACTTTTTGCCTTTAGTTTTCCATTTCTGAAAGATCCATTAAGTGGATTGGATGACATTACACCTGCACAGAATTAGACCTTCATAGATGTGTTTTTAACAAATTCTGATTACACTGACAAAACTTACCTAAGTATCTTTAAGCAAAGTTCTCCAACTATCTTGAAAAAGGGTATAGAAAGCTTCCATATGTGCGAATTATCTTCATGTCCTGTGGCAAACATGGTAACACTTGCACAAAGTGTCAGTACAGAAATGTAGGTAGGCCTGAAGTATTTAAATGTCCAAGACTAGCAAGAATTGGATCCCATAAGTGCGCCACTTGACTTGTATGCTTAACTTCAAGGAAATTAGTAAATATTCCTGACTTCAGTGAGTGTTACCATTTTAGTTTAAACATTTTTTTGGATAAGGCCAAGTGCATACTGTGTGTGGTATACTGCTACAGTAATGGGAATAGGTAATGTCACTTTCTTTTTGGTTTTCTTTGATGTCTTCCCCCCTATCTACTGCAGAAGAAAACATTCCAGTAGAATTTCAAAGAAATTGCTACTTAACTGGGTTCTGAAAGAAGAAATCTCTCAGAATTTGGTAAAAACTTTTTGGTAAAAAACCAAAATACTCTGAATAAAACCTTGATAATTACCTGCTTTAAGAAGCAAAGGTCAGTTAAATGATTTGGGAAAAAAAAGTTATTTTTTGATGGAAGCATGTTAAATAAGGTCATTTAGAATTACTGAAACCCTCCAAGGAGGATAAAAGCACAGGTTCCTATAATCTTTTCTGTACAGCTGTGTCTCATGTAGTGCCAAAAAGAGAGTTAAAGAGGAAAGAGTTGAACTCAGACACCAGTAAAAGTCTTTTGCAGCAATTAATACCTCCTTGTTTTTTAACCACTGCTTGCATGCTTAGTGCTATACTTGTCCATTACTATTTAGCTAGGTTTCTGATGTATGAAAGCCCATTTGGTTTTCAAACATCAGTCATGAGGAAAAAACCCCAAGCAGTAGGTTTTATGGACCTGGAGTGTAAGAAAAATAACTTACAACAACTGTGCTAGTTTTTCATCCTGTCCATCTAGTTCCTACTGAAGAGTTAGGGAGAAATTGCAGTAATCTACAAACAATACTGTTGTTTTTGTTTTTTTTTTAATAACCTAGGGTACTTTTTTAGAAATCTGACCTGTAACTACAAAAACTACAAAAATAATCTTGTCAAGATGGAAGTATATTTGACAGAAATCCTAGCAGTGAGACAGCTTACCCTCTGAATTATTTCGTGCATGTAGACTTCAACAATAAGGGTTAATTGATAGACCACTGATTTATAAAATTATAAAATAAAATACTTCTGATCTATCTTTGACCTTGTCACTATTCTAATTGAAACAGTATTCCTGGGGGAAAAAAGTCCTTTGGAGTGAACCTACTGATGTCTTGTTCATTAAATGAAGAAAAACACCAAGAAACCCCTCACAACTCCTCAAACACTACGGTATTGTGAACACTGAACCTTCCAATTAGCAGTATCCTGCAGACTTACCAGCTGTATCCTAACAAATTTGCAGTGAGTATTATGTACATAATTCAGTGACATGCACATTTTAAAAGCCAGTTTGTAATAGGTAAGAACTTAAGTTGATAAATGCGGAGCACAATAACCTGACCTATTAGCCCTGACTGTGTAGTTAGAAAGACTAACTGTAACTTAGTTTTGCTCTTTCAATTCAGTTTTGTCAAAAAAGGAGAAATTTTGTCAAATTTGAGAAACCACGAACTGCATTGCACATGGTACTTAACATAATAAGGATGTAGAAACATGGCTTTTCACACTGAACAGTTGCTTTAGTTTTGTCCTGACTGAGAAAATAGTGTTACCTAATGGCTAGAAGGTATGCCAGTGAAGTTTAGACTACTGTAAATAAGTAAATATTGTTTTGATTCTAAACTGAGATTGAATTAATATATTGTTTTATATCTTTGTTGTGTTAAACATATTTAAAACTACTAAAATAAAATATTTGAAAGATGACAAATGCTTGATTTATTTTATATGCAAAATGATGGCTCACTGTTTCTATTAGCACCTGTGAAAGTATTGCTGAGGATAGGGGTGATGGTGTTATGAGGTCTTTCTTCAGTATGGAAGTAAGTAATGCTGACAAGATATAATTGGCACATCCTGTGGGAATCTGTTACAAGTATGTGCATATACTTCAAATAATTTCTGGAGAAATAACTGTTCTGGGTGATGCAGGAATTATAGGTTTACAGCTGTGGTCTTAAGTCTGTAGCTACCTATAAGGGGTTTGCTTTTTCTTTTGGCACTGATCTATGAGAGATTCTGGTAAAATTACTGGTTTTCCCTGGAACAGGGAAACAGCTGCCATACTAAATTCCTGTTGTTGTCAAAACTGTACTGAAGTTTGATACTAGGATAGGATAGATACTCACTGAGCTGTTCATAGAAATCATTTGACTTGTGCAAAATACTGACAGCCAATTTGGTTTTGTTTTTTTCTAATAGTGTCATTAGTTTATCAAAAGGTTCTTTTCAAGTTCTAATGCCTAGTGTACTGCACCATGCAAGATCAGTTTGAAAGAGATAGGGAATGCTTTTCAAACAAGGATTCATCATTCATTTTATATATAAAAAAAAATTCACTCTTTTCCCCCCTCACTCTGCTCCATGAAGTCATCAAAATGGAATCTGTGTCTCTTGATCACTGATAGATCCTCACATACTCTAATTGGAGGTTAATAAGCCCTAAAAAGAAAGGGGCAGAGAGGAAGAGGAGACAACAGCAGGCAGCAAGTTTGCTTTTCTTACAGTAACACTGAAGAAGGGTCTTTAGGCAACGTAGGGAATAGCAATTGATTTTATAAATATTGTGAAGGAGAGTGGAGAATGAAGCTTGTGTGGAGTACAAAAAAATACTCAAGAGGTGACTGTCCGCTGAGGAATCTCTCTGATGTGCGAATGGAAGCACTGGAAAGGGGCTGATAAAATTAACCTGCAATTTTGCTGGATTTCGTAACTTTTCATTAAAAGTCTCATCACAAAGGCCCCTTCCAGAGTTTTTTGATTCAAATAATTTCATGATGGTTTGTGGGGTATTTTTGGCAAAGCTAAACAGATAAGACTTCTGCATCCTAATGGTACTTTAAAAAAGATTCCTTGGTGGGGTTTTTTTAGTATTGCAGGGAGGTTTGTAATACTGAATCTGTACAGAGCAATAACCTGATGTGACTGTTGTTTACATAGGCATGAAACCCGTGACACATCATAAAAACTGTTTTATGCATGATTCTGCCAGAAATATGATGGGTGATGTTGTGCCCATCCTCCCATGCTCCAAAGTAGGAACCAAGCTGCACTTCATGTTACGGCAGAAAGTAAAGGGAGCATGTCCTGCTGGAGGAGCAGGGTTGTGGCAGCGCTGTGCTCCAAAGGGCCTTTCAGAGGCACACTTGAATTGTTTGCTCCAAGTGGCAGTTTGACCTACAAACAAGCCCAAGTTATGGAGAGAGAAGGCAGCAATAAAAACATAAAGCACAAGCGTCATCTTCTGTAAATGTTCTTTTGCACTGCATCAGGCCCCTGCCAAACTAAACTGTAGTCAGTGCCCAGATTAGGCCTAGGTTCTTGCAGTCCTTATTTTGCTTCCCAGTGGGTCCCAGTGTATCTTAGCAAGCTCTGCCTTCTCTTCTGAGACACGGACTAGGCTATGGAGGATGTTGCCTTAGTTCAGTTTCCTGATGAATGATTTGAAGGTGTGCTCTCCTGCTCCCAGCAAACAGTGCTGCAGGGTGCTGCGGGGCACTGCTCGGCACCAGTGCTCCTCAAGAGGAAAGCAAAGTTTGTCAGCAAGTGCTATAATGAGGGTGCCAAAAAGTGATTGACTTTGTGAGTAACAGGGTTGCAGGGTACTCGGCCAAAGGCTCTACTTCTTGTTTCTGTCCTACCAATTAAAAATAGCCCCCCTGTGGCTAACGCCAAGGGATGTAACAGCCCTACGTGGGACAGGTGCAAGCTGTCAGTCAGGAGGCTGGAAATACCTAGAAAAGCATCTGCTCTCCTGCAGGCTCTATGAAATGATCAAGAGGAGAGAGGAGAGGAAAAATGAGAGTGGTTTACAGCAGGCTCTGCTAAAGGCAGCCCTTGCCGAAGGCCTCTGGGTGCTCTCGAGACAATTCCTTCCCAAAGGTGCTCTTCTGTTTGGTTGTTCTGGTTTTCTCTTAATCGGGCTGTTTCCCCAAGCTGTGGGTTGTAGCAACTGAAACCAGAGCTTTAGCAGAAGGCTGGTGTCGGCTTCTGGGAAGCTGCAATATGGAATACCACTCAGGTGCTATCCCTGTCCTAGCACTGCAGAAATGCTCTGTTGAGGATTTGGACTGGGATTCGGGCAGCAGGGACAGGCTGGTGTGAACGCGTGAGCTAGTCAGGGCTGTACTGATGTGTGCCCACTGACCAGGAATGGACTGGGGTTTATCTGCCAGAATTCATTTTTATCTTCCAGGAACAGTTCTCTACAGGACAGTTGCACCAGTAGCTAAATCCACAGATAGGCTCCTTCTCGGGCATTATCTCTACCACATACAAATGCACCGTAGTTAATTTCAAACCTGCCCTAGCTGGTGTGGTTCACGGATGTCACTTTCACTTTGGCTTTCTTGGAGGGATGTGGACTTTTATCATCTGATGGCTGTTGATTTGCCCTTGGTTTTCCACATACTATTTATGAGTAGAAATCCCTGCTCTGCTTTTCCTGTGGCATGGGAGAACTGGCAATGAATGAGAGAATAGCCCAGACCACTGCAGCACCACAGGAAGCCACAGGATCTTCCCTGCCAGCTCATGCTGTGGTGAGCATATCATCCCGAGGAAGACCATAGCCTGAGCTTACCTTTATTCACATTTTACCTAGATGTTCAAAGTTCAATTCCAGCTGATCCAATGCTACCATGTCAGATGTAGGAAGAATTTACACCTAGAGCTGCACAAAGATTAAGGACCTGTCTCTGCTCTTTGAGTTAATCTTAAGAAATCACCCATATAAGACTAAATTCACATATTGTCACCATTATCATTCTTGTTTCAGCTCTTAAGAGGCACTGGCCACCAGTCCCACCTCTGCAAGATTTGGGAATTTAAACCCTTTTGGATCCTGGGGCAGTAGGTGGTTGGGATGCAATGTCCCTGGTATCTCAAATGCCAGTCTGATCACTGAAGTGTCCGAATGCATTCTCAGACAGGTAAGAAAGTTGCTGGCTTAGAAAGGAGGATCTATTACTTCCCTTTGTAAGAAATGAGGGAGCTTAACTGAGGGTGGAGGGACGGACATATAAATTCATCAGTGTTTCTGAAGGCATTTATCAGGAGTAAAAGAAAGGTATTTTGGGTTCCTTAATCAAGAGTGCTGACTTTCTTAAAGATTTTATCTTAATGGTTAGTAATATGTGGTGTTCTTGAAAGGTTTTCTCTGGTTTAGATCAGTAAGAGGAGTTTAGTTTTGTCTAAAGATTTTTGTACATTAATGCTCCCAAGCACAGGAAAGAAAAGCCTGAGTTGACTTGGATTCAGATCCATATTTTCGTGATTCCTTTTCTTCTCTCAATCACAGAAGTCTTAAGAAAAAGCTTGTATGGCATTATTCATCTTCTAATCATTATCCCTGGGATATTGTCCTGTCAGATCTGTGCTAGGCATGAACTAACTTGTCAGCTAGCTACAAACACAGGCAGAGTAATTGAGGACTACCACCCTATTTAGATAAAGAAACCTAAGATGGGGTGTGGCTGACAAGATTGCTGAGTCTTCCAGGAGACCTGTGGGGAATCTCATGGCAAAAACCTCAGAATCGTGCTCTCAGGCTGAAGATCCCTTCTGGCACAAACCTTGTGTGCTGCTACATCCTTTTTGCTGCCTGAGTATAGGCCAAAGGTGAAAGGTTTTTGGAAGGCCTTTTCTTTTGCCAGAAGTGATTAATGGAAAGCAGACGGCCAGCAGATCGGAATAACAGCTTGAGTGCCAGGATCCTGCCAAAAGAAGTATGCTTGTGCATTAGGATTACTGAGCACTGGCTTTTGTCACTTGAACATCTGTATCCTGCTCTGAGGATTTCAAAGCACATCTGAGATTCATCCTCTTGGAAAATAAAAGCACAGTAGTCCCAGGCATGCCAAAGATTGCAGTGGGCTTAATCAGACAAGCCTATTATACTGCCCTGGCTTCTCAGAGAGCTTATTTAAAACAGTGAGAATATCTTCAAATGAGACTCCTATATATAAATTCCCTGAGCTGTAAGAGATCAGGACTACAATAGAAGAAAATAAACATATTACTAATAAAGCTATCTATTTGTGCCTGCAATGAATAGCTAAGTAAAAAAAAAACACAAACAAAAAACCCAAAACCAAAACCCAACCCCCCAAAAAAAAACCAAACCCCAAAAAAACAAGAGAGCGAGAAAAACAATGTGTATGCAATTGTTCTTGGTCCCACACATTGTGCAGTCTAAGCCAGCTCACAGAAGCCTGATGAGGTGTGAGCTGCTGCCAGTGACAGCTGTAGAAGCATGGAGAAGACAAAGCTGTGGATTGATTGGCAGGCTGGAGACTGCAGAGAAAGGCCAGGGAGGCAGATGTATCATAAAGCATCCACAGCACAACTTCACACTACTTTCACTGCAACTTGTGTCAGAAGAAAGCTGCCAAGCATATTGAAAATGGTGCTGGAGGCATGAAAGCCTGGAACAGAATGTCCCCCTCCTGGAAACGACCACAGCTCAGCTGAGATACCCCAGGATGGAGTGACGTCCTACACGATATGACTCATGTTATACTTGGCATTTAGTGCAGCTTATCTTATGCTATAGTACTGAACAAATGTTAACAGCCATATAATGGCACAAAGTTCAGAAGTTCACTGTATCTCTGAACCAGTCGTCCTGGACTGGGCTGGTGGATATACAGCCTGGAACTGCATTTGATTAATGCAAAAGCCATTTTTATTTTAAGGTTTTTGTTACTTCTTTTTCATAACCTGAGACATTGTCCAAAATATTGGATACCACAGGGTTTGATTTTCAAAGAGTAGATTATTTAGCCCTTCCTAGCTTAAAAGTGTTTGAAAAACCCCACTTTGTTCACACTTGCAAAGTGTAGATGTTTCCATTTACTGCTGCTAGGTGAATTTTCAGTGATGGCAGAACCCAGGATGATGATGCCATCAAGCTGAGGCATGTCAGGGAGCTGCTTGATGGAGCTATTTCCTGTGTCTACACAGAAGAGATTTCCATGTAAAGCATCTTGCAAGCTTTATCTTTGTCATTCCCTAGCTTCTATTTTAGTGTTCTGTATAATAAATCTTACATTATTATCTTCTGATCTCATTACAGCCTTCTCCTATGAATGCCTAATCTTGGTGGATGAATCTAGCACATGGAAGGATGACTTTTGGGTAGCTCCTGATTTAATTATACTGGAAATGCAGGATTGCTAACACCAACCATGAGACTTCCTGCATAGCTGAATCTCTGTAACTGCTATTACTTGCAACCTTGGTACAGCATAATCTTTATCTTTTTTTTTTTTTCTCTGAAAGAATTAATATATCTAGGTTATTCTAATTAGTAGCTTTCTATTACAGTCATGAAAAGCTTTAAATTTTGTCCCTCTTACCAGGAGAAATAGGGAGAAGCTGTACTGATAAAGAAAGCACAGCAGCTGAAGCCTGACTCAGAACTATAATTACTGTGGCTTGGTGAATCTCCAAGCTTGTCTGCAAGAAGAATGGAAGTGTTGAAGTAAAATAAGATAATTTTTTTTTTTAATCCTTTCCACAGGGATACCTGAGGTGGGATAACTTAAAGCAGTTTGGCACACGGGACTGAAGACCTGAGAAGTCAGATTTAGTGCAAGTACACAATAGAAATGAAAGTTTCTGAGTTTCTCAACTCCTGAAATGTACGAAGTCAAATATCCATTAACTGAAGCATCAAAACCATTTCTGTTTCTCAGTTTCGTGGGCCCTGTCAGACAAAAGTACATGGATTCACACAAGGATTGGACATACTGGATGACTGTAATACTCCAATCTCACGGTCACTTAGGAAGCATTACTAAGCTGTTGATGTTCACCTGGATAATACATTTGTAGACAACCACTACAGAACAGCACGGTTTATAATATGTTCAATAATTTTCTAAAATGTGGGAAGCTATTTCAGAAAAAAAAACTTAAACTTGTTTCAAAAGACATTTTTACTACATTCATAAACTTAAATATGCAGTGTGTACTTAAGTGTTAATCAAAATGCAGTTGGAAATGTGAAGTTTAAATGTATATAAGAATTTACTGAATTGAATTATAGTTCTTTGTAATATTCTCTTTCTTAAGGTTATATTTTCTGTTTGAATCATGCGATTTGCCTGGGAACTTTCATCCTGGGTCTGAAAACATCCCACCAGAAAACTTTATCTCTACATGACAAAAATGTAGCAAAGGCTCACTTCTCTCTCTGAAAGAACTCCTTCCTTGTGATCACTCCTTATGATCAATGAACCACATGCCATTTCTGTATATATGTCCTGGCTAGCCTCTTAGTATTTATTACTTCCTTAATCTATTGCTGGGTTAATTGAATCATTGGCCCATGTCCTGCTGTGAATGCCCATCGAGAGACAGAGGTCTGTTTGGTTGACAGCCCTCAGTGACATTTTTTAGAAGTATGTATTTTGTGGATCATTACTTGCCGATCTTTGTCCTAAAGATCTGTCTTGGGTTATGGTTGTAAGTGACACTGATGAAGTGAGTGACACTGAAATTTTCCACAACCTGCACCTGTGAGCCCATGTGCAACCACACATCATCCATTTCCCCCAGCACAGGCTTTTCAAGTCTCTGCAGCATATTGTATCTGAAAGCCAGCAATTTTTAGCAATAACTACTTCTACTTAGTAGGCAGTAGTGTCAGACAAATGTCTCTCCAAACCATAGCGTAGGAGAAATTTTTTAAATGCCTGAATTCTAAAAATGTGGTGAATGTGTTCTCAGGGTATGAAATAGGTATGCCTAGACACATCTTCCTTCCAAACAGAAAGGGGACAGCTAGGAAGTTGTTCAGTTTTATTTTAGAATGGTGCATGATTTCTTCTGGTGGCTTGGTTGTATACAAATAATACAGCCTCTTTAGAGTCTGATACGTCACATTTGCTGTACCTGTCTTGTTACCTTTGAATGTGGAGGATTTTAGTCTGTGTAGATTTTTAAGCAGTATCTTATCTGTCTTTCTATTACATGCTGTGTTAGCTTTACACCTGGGTATGCAAGTTTTTCAATGTGACATTAGAAACAAAAGTTGTAGTTATGTAAGGCTTGGAAAGCAGGACCATTTTTTTCAATGCTCACATTGTGCTGGGCTGTACAAAAGAGGTCAATGTCATTACTCCCTTTCTGCAGAAGGACAAAGAGACAAGTGAAATTAACTGCTGCAGGTAAACCTGTAGTAAAGCCCTGATTTCTTCATTCTTGTCAGCAGACACCTTTGCCCTTGTTCCTGTCACAGCTCATTATCCCCTTGTATTAGTGCTTACTCGTGCTTCTGTCTGTCTGCCTTTGGTTTTTACACCCTTTTCTGTTCTTTGCTCCTGAACACAGGAGGCATTTAGGGTTCTTACGCTCCTGAACAGTTACCTGTAGGGACTTTCCGTTCTGCTCAGAACCACGGCCAAACTCAGGGTTAAATTGTAGAAATCTCATTCCACTGTTTCAGCTGTGGGATGCAGTATGCACAGGTGCTCCTGGGAGATGGCTTAGACCAATTACATTAAGTGCAGAGATTAAGGGTGTGCCTCTATCAGTACACCCTTAACAGAAATCAATTGCCAAACTGTACCATGGGAGATCCTTCTGAAGTTTATAAGTTGAATGGGTGAGTTTTACTAGACAGCAAAAGGGCAATTCTTTCATGTGATGTCTGAAATACCCACCTCAACATGAAATGCACAGAGCCATCTCAATGAAATCATTGTAAGAACTATTTCAACTGGGCAAACAGCATTTTCCCCTTATAAAGCACTGAACATTTTAATCAAAACTTCTGAAAAACTGTTATGGCTTACACAAATTTGTGAACTAGAACCTCCAATGTGAGTAAATAAAAAATGAACAATGAAATAAAGTATTACTAAAGTAAGACCTTTACTGGTGGTAATTAGGCAGATCTAATTATAAGAACCACTATCATCAGCTCTGCTGCGCTGAGTCCGGCACTGAGCACCTGGACACTAACTAGAACATGATTGTACATACACACAGTCAAATTTCTGTGAAAGAGGAAAAATCTGCCACAGGTCCTTTCTGTGTGTGTGAGAGTGTGTGTTCTATTATCCTATATTCAAATGAAAATGCAACCCTTAAAGGACTGGATGAGTCACAATTGTTGGCAAAGGTTGCTTACTTTCCACATGCCGTGGAAGGGTGTGGACTATACAGTTTTTCAAGGAAATCATGCAGGCAGAAAAAGTAATTAATTCACTAGTTTGATAGTTGTCAGCATGATAGCTGTCAAAATAGAGCTGTAGATAAATCACTTCTTGTAGGTTTTATAAGAGGTTTGTCCTATCAAGATAAGCCTCTCCTCTCAGGTAACCAGCTGTGGCAGATTGCTCCGGTTAAACTCCATCTGATCACAGATCAATCGGTTTTCGGTCAGCTCCATCTGTGCTGTCCGCTTCCCCAGAGGATATGCTGCCGGGTGTGCAGGAGCACTCGGTGTACTCCGGCATGTCAGTCTGCTTTTAGAAAGACGGTGCCAAGGGCCTGAACTCGCTGTCTGTCGCCGTCTCCTTTTCCAAAGCCCGGGCTGCCTCCGAGCACCCGCGGTTCCGTCTCCGCCGCCCAGCCGGCCGGGAAAGCCTGCCCTCCGCTGCCGGCGCTCCCGAAAGGCAGCGCCCAGGCAATGACAGGGAATTAATCGCTCACGGAAGTGCCGGGGCTGCAGCACAGAGCGCCCGTGTTCGGCCGACACTCCACCCTCCATTCCCGTGTGCCTGTAGGATAAAACTGGGGCCACCCCACACTCCTTAAGGGTGTGCGACGGCTGGTCCCACTCGCTCAGGGGTCCCAGGCATCCCACCCAGAAGCCAAACGCGACAGCCGCCGCAGGGTGCGGGGCCCGCTGGCCAGCTCAGCCTCGTCCTGTCACTCAGCACCACCATCCTTCCCACAGCACATCTGCTTCCAGGAATCTGCTGCTTTCCCCTTGTTTACAGACCCATCAATCTTCCATCCCACCGAGAGGGGAGGGTGCCTTTCGGCCTCCAGAGCCAAGGCACGCTCCGTGTCAGAGCTCAGCCAGCCAGGCCCGGCTGAAGCTTCCTCCAAGTCCGAGCCATTTGGGGCAGGAGCTCAGGTTCCAGCAGCCTGAAGCCCCTCCAGCCTGGCTATTGCAAAGGGCCTGCCATCACTCGCTGTGCTTGTAGAGCCTGCTACAAACAGGCACCCTACAAAGAGAGGTGACCTCAAGAAAGACCTACTTTCAGGGAGAAACTGATTGAAGTGCAGATTGGTACGACCGCAAATATTATTAGGATTTTAGCATTGTTAATTTTTTAAGAAGGAAACTTAGTCTCTTAAAGGCAAATGGCCAACAACATGTGCTGTTACTATAGAGATGCTCTCAGGTTTAGAGCTGTGCATCAGAGCAGTTTACAGTAAAGACCATCATCAGAATACTCTGAGGACAATAAGGATGCCCTGTAAATAATGTGAAAGGTCATGAAGCCAGGGTAGCACGCTTTTTTCCTCAGGGAGGGATTTGCCTGGGGGCAAGCTGTTTTCTATTCCCCCTCTCTAAGCCCCCTTCTGAACACAGTACAAAACTCTTGGGCACAGTCCTGTGTATGTTCCTCCTCCATGGCTCAGCTTTGCTTTGTTCCCACCAAGGTGTTATTTACAACATTTAGGTTTGACCCTGGAGTGGCTTCAGTGAGAGACATGGCCATAAAAACATGAACACAGGTGCTCAACATCTTGTGCACCTGTGTCCCTCACTGGGTCAAGCTTTACAACAAGAAAAGCAGTGTTGTGGAGGCAACCAAATTCTTTTCAGCAAGGCAAGTACAGTTTTGGAGGCCTGTTGCTCTGCAGTGTAATTCCTTTGGTGTAAAGTGCCCTGGGTTTTCTGAGACATGTTATCCTCATTCAACTTCTTACAAAAAACTTGAGATAACTGAGAAATTTGTAGCCTCTAAAACTAAGTTCCATGCATCCATTTGACACAGCAACTGCTACAGCCTGCACCAGGAGCAGAAATGTCAACAATACAGCACAGATGAGTAGCTGTTCTCATATTTATTTCAGGTGAGAACTATTGCACCAATCACTCAAACATATTGTTCCGCATAAGTGATTTGGAACACTGGGCGTATCTCTTCAAGTTTCTCAGTGAGTTCTGCATTAATTGTTGTGTTTTGCTTACAGGTCAGCATTTGATTGTGTGATTGCCCCGCCCTTTCTTGGATTTATCCCCTGCAAGGAATGAAGCCTATTAATGAACTTATTTGAGAGTGTCAGGACACCTGATGGTTTGTAAATCTATCAGGAAGATTAAAAAAAGTACTATTCCTTGAAGACAAAAAAAAAACCCCAACAACAACAAAAAAAATCCTAAGGTAATGAAAACTGCAAGAAAAAGAAAAATTAAGGAAAAAATTGTTATCAACCAAATTAAAATTCAGAAGAACAATTAAGTACAGGCTCTTCTGCATAGGGTTGTTTTTTATTTCAGTTTCTTCTTGCTCTTTAACAGAACCTTTTCCACATTCCTCTTCTTATTTATTTGAGAATAAGGTGCTTTAGTGCTGAACATGTACTAGAAGAGTGTGCAGTGTCTCCACAGGCCATAAAAGGAAGGACTGGATTTTTAGTTTGCTTTGCCTGTAGAGCTATGGGCAATCACCTTTCATTACCTATGTAGTTGTAAGGTGCTCTATGTCTCCATTAGTCTTAGTAGGGACTGCAAACAAGTTGGTTCCCTTGTTGACTTTCTCAAATTTGGTTTCTGTTTACTTTCTCAGCTCTAAAATCACTGGTTAATATTAGCTGGTGTTCCTCTGAGCTAAGGTATTATCTCTATTAGATTATTTAAATGTGTTAGCTCTGTGCAGACCTGTTTTAAGTATGTCTTAGCACCTGGTTTAAGTTAAGCTTCTTCCTAGTAGTTTAAGCTAAACTGAAAGAAGGTTACTTAAAACTGCGCAGGAAAAAAATGGAAAGGCATTAAGTCTATCAATCTAAAGGATGCTGGAAGTATAGGCCTCTGCTGGTTGCCCTCTTAGGGCTTTCCAGAGGCCTAGTTTACATAAGGGCAGTTGTAGGGTATCAAACAAAAGGCGTAGACAATCTAACATCCCTGCCTCTGGGATGATGAATTGAGCAATGATTTAGGCAGCACATACCTAAAAGAAACAATGTAAGAACAGGATAAACTTAAATGACACCTCCATTTGCAACTCAGGGATATTCTGACTCCAAACAGGCTATACAGCCATATGTAATTGTTGAATGGATTAGTGATTAGTAATTAGCAAGCCTTGCTGGATTTCTCTTCCACAAGCCTGTCTAGTTTCTTCTGGAGCCCATATAAACATTTAGCTTCTTGTGTCAGGTAATTCCACTGGATTGCACTCCTTCATAGAAAAAAAACCCCTTGGCTTTGTTTGTTCCGAACTTGTTTCTAGTTAGCTTCAACTATTGTCCACCTTTTCCCTGCTGGTTACACTTTCATAATCTCTGCTATATCCCCTAAGTCAGCTTGTTTCAGAATGAGGAGTCCTAAATCACTTAGCTGTTCATTGCTAGACCTATTGTAAGGCTTCTCCACTGAATCTTCAACACGAAGGTCTGCATCCAGAGGGGAGAGCAAACGATGACTTCAGGCTCGTGTCAGAAGTGAACGTGAGTTATCTAAACTGTTTGGTGACACTGTAGCCCCTTGCTCTCTTTTTGCTGCTCACATACACTACTTCAGTAATTGTGATTATAAATTGTGGAGAGAGAAGCAAAGTTTGTGTTCAAGTGAGTTGTTTTTTTCCAAGCGGTACCAGTAAAACATGTGACTCTGATATCAGTTGTACATAAATAAGGCCGTATTCATATGACATGGTAATAGTTAACTGCAACTGGCCCCAAAACCTGAGAGCTGCTGCATTTCAGTAGAAAACCAGCCCATTCAGAGGGAGTGCACCTACATAGGAGGTGTGTGCACTGAATGGTATGAGGAGATCACTAAGAAGAAAGGTCCAGAGTAATTCAGAAGGCTTGCTATTTCAGGCCTGAAGCTGTGCCTTTTTGGTGCTCTGAGCTTTAGCAGATATGCTGAGAGAAATAAGGCATGGTTGTACGAGGGAGGGGCGGGGGAAGAGTGAGTAAAAAACACCGGCAGCCAGAGGCTGTTGCTACGGAAGCCTGGAACAGTAATGCAGAGGAGTTTGTGTGCTGTTGTCTGTCTCAGAATGTGCCTCTGCCTTGTCTCACAAAGCAAGCGATTCACTGCTTTTTTTGCTCAGGGTAGGGCAGTAATTGCTTTCCTGGATTGCTAAAAATAAAGCCAAATCATTACTAAAATATTAATCTTTAAAGGAAAAAAAAAGGCAGAATGCTGGTAGTTCCTGGAAGCAACTGAACTTTTATTCAGAACAGATGTATAGTACTGCTATGAATAATAAATTCATGTCTTTCACTAATGAGCAACTTATACCATAATCTATTTTTACTTAATTAGATCTCTATTTATTCCTAATGTATGTTTCCATGCACAAGAAGACACACTGGGTTTCTTTCCTACTGTTATTTATTTTCTCAGTATGTGGCTTTCCTTCTTGATTCATCAACATATATCTATCTGTGCAATGCCAAACCGTCTTATTTAAACTATCAAAATGAAACATCTCTTGGATCTTTTGATGTGAAAGCATTGGACTTGGCACACACACACAAAAAATCTGTTGCTTATCTTTTGATATAACAAGCAGGTGCTGACTGGCATTATGTTGGGCCTTGCTGCTAATCTGCTCTCTTCGTAATATCCTGGAAAATTACTATTGTACCATGTGTTCTGGAAAACGAATTGTGCTATTATGTACTTTTCATATTACACGAATATAATTTTTATTTGTAAATGAACTTTACTTTCTTGAGGAATTTGAGAGGTCATAATCCAAGCAAGGAGAGAATATGAATTTTAGAAATGGCTGTCGTGCAGTTCCTTGGCCTAGCAGTGGTCTGCATTGGTGATTCGGCGATTCCTCCTGCAGAGCTGTGCAGTAGCTGCTGCACAACAGTCGTGTGACTGTGTTCCCCAGCTATGATTTATGGTCAGACAGCTCTGTCTAGGAAAGGTTTCTGAAGGTTATTGCTTCTCTTGGCCTGAGACGCTGTGTTCAGCGGGGTGGCTGAGGGTGGTGACTGACGAGGTAAAAACGGAGCTCAGGCAATCAGAAAGTCTGTGGCAACTTGTCTGCAGGAGGCACCAGACTTCGTTAGATGGAGTACAACTGCCGTCCTGCGGAATGTCACTGCGTGTCTGAGGGACAGCCGTCCTGCGGGCTGTCCCTGTGTGTCTGTGGCTTTCGGGTAGCAGCAGCAGAGCATGTGGGGCGCGATCTGCTCAGTGGCAGTGGGACAGGCAAGGCGAGCAGCCCTGCGGAGCGATGCTGGCCATGCGTCACCGCCAGTGCCCCGCGGGCGCTGCTCCCTGTAACAGGGAAGGGGCTCCTGGGGGATGTGAGGAGCAGGCGCTGCACCCGGCAAGCGCCATCAGCACAAACGCCGCGGCTGAGGGGCGGGTTGCCGCGGCTGGCCCCAGCTGAAGGGCTTCTCCAGTCCGTGTGCCAGGACAGGAGGCGGCTGGGCCCTGGGAGCGTGACCGGTACTTTCCCGGGAAGGGCAGTGGCGCACGGATCCTATTGTATGTACAGTCGAGGGCCACCCGTCCCCAAGGATAGAAGAACATTCCCTCGCACGCCCCAAGGCGGAAGCTGCCCCGGGCGTGGCGGCTACAACCGCTGAGGCGTATCCCCTTCCCCGCGGGCGGCCCCGGCCCCTCCGCCCGCCCTGCGCACTCCAGCCCTGCCCGGCCTCGCCCCTCGCAGGCCCCGCCCCCCC
>VZTF01008975.1:2737853-2756674 GCA_013397755.1 Cnemophilus loriae | reverse complement strand
GCTCAGCACGGCCCTGCCCGGGCTGCGGCCGCGTCCCCGCTCTCCCCTTCATTGCCCTTCCACTCTGGGAGGCGCTGCTTTACTACCCCTGCCTTCGCTTCCTGAGCCTGTAGTCCATTTCCAGACCTTGTCCTTAAAGTTTCTGCATTGGCTTGGCCAATATTAGGTTTGCGTGTCCACCTCCGACCTGTGAGTAGGGAGAGAGTTAATGCAAGGGCAAGGAGGTGGGTTTTCTTTTTTTTTTTTAATCTCTGTGTAGTATCAGTGTAAGCCTGAAGGTCACCGTATGTCCGATGTATTTTAGCAAATTAATTTTTAAATAATCTTAATTTTGCTGTTGCTATTTATTGGGATACTGGGATAATTTCGGTTTAGTTGTTGTTGCTTTTTTAAATTGTATAAGTACAGGGTTTTTTTTATTATAGCCTGATCTGGTTTGTAGCTCGATCTTGAATATCTTGAGATCTTAAAATTGTTAGAAATGTTAGCAGAGGTCTGTGGCATTCCTTAATTGTAGGACGTGAGAGTTTTGAAATTCTGCCTCCAAGGAAAACTGTGATGTAGTAATTCCGATAACGTTTAATAAACTTTTCTGTTCTTGGGGTGATTCTTTCTTTTGATCGCAGAAGAAGGCATGATTGTGGCTCTCGAGTAACAGATTAATTAAACTTTTTTTCATCACGGTGGCATGAAACAAAGATTAGGGTGGAGCTCTTACTTGGTTCACGTATATTCTGTACTTCAAGTTGATTATTTTACGGTTTTTACAACAAACCTCTAGTTGCTAAATGATGCTTATCGTTTAGTCACTTCTAATTAGTAGTTTTTAAGTGAAAGATGCTTCAATGTAGGGTTGAAAAAAATTACTTGTGATTATAAGAATTCGCAAACCTAGCTAACATTGGAGGACACGGGGCTGATTTTTTTATTGCCTTGTAGTCATTTAATGAGCATTCTGATGATGGCACTGGTTTATCAGGCATTTAGTATATCTGAAATTAACTCTTGGTTTCCTGTTTTGTCCTCATCCATCCCTGTCAGTGTTACGGTATAGTATTAGAACAGCAGTATGATAGTTGTACACTCTTTCAACATTTTATTTCAAAACTTGCATCTGTAGGCTGGAATGTCTGACAAATACTGGCTGGTTTCCCTGAAGCGGTAAGGATGCTTAACTAGGCCAGATAAAATGGTAGCATCCTTTTTTACTGTAATAATCCTCTGAATTTTGACACAGATACAAGTTTGTTAACTTCTTAGGACATTTCTGCTTAGCATAAATCTCTTGTGTGTACTGGTTGTCTAGTCAGATTGGAAACACTGAAAACAAAAGGGAAAAGGGCATTTATTTACACTGTAAAAGCATGTCTGTGCTAAAGGCTTATATTAAACTTCAAGACTAGAAATAATTATTCTTCTGATGATGCTAATTAGTGGTGAGATGCATTCATTAAGGGAAATGTGTAGCTAAACCTTCTCTATAATATGTTTAAGTGCTGAAGAATTGTACAGTTGCTGAACTCTACAGGTGAGAGTTCTCACACTCCCGTGGAATTTGGTCTATTACCTGCTTCTTTTTATGGAACAAATAACAGGAACTGTTCAATGGCTTGTCACTGAGATTAGGGTCTGTTCTTCTGTAGACTTGAACTTGGGCAAAGCCTCTTAAAACTTCAGATGCTCTAAGCCATTTTCATGTCTCTTCTGGAAAAGAATTTAATGTTTAGTTTAACTCCCTGGAAAACCAGACTTGTTCTTGAGCAGTGATAGATGTCTTGGTATAGTGACCTTGTTGTAGAGTTTAGACATCTTTGCTAAAGAAGTTTTCTGAATTTGTGTACATGGGTGTGAAACTGAGTGTAAGTACTGTTTCTCAGAGGAGGTTGAAATTCACCTCCTAGGGCAATAGGGAGCTTAAGTAGGGTACTGCATTATGAATTGTAGAAAGATAAGAAACAGTCTTCTGCCTTCCCATTGATTGCTAAAATAGTTTTTGTTTTTTTTTTTTTTTTTAATAGTAGCAGTTCATACGATTAGGCAGGTGTAATTAGGGTTTGGAAGTTAACATGTGAGAACACTGCCCTTGTTATTTTTCAAGTTCTAAAGATAGTTTTTTCATTTAGTAAAAATGAAAAAAAAAATCAATCCACCATGCAAAAGCAAGATAAAAAGTCGATTATGTTAACCTGACTCTCTGCTAAACAAATGTGACCAATCAGTTTGAGAAGATTCTTGTTTGCACGTGTTTAGCCTTTTCATGGCCTTGTCTAGTTAGTTTCGTTGTTCTCCCCATCCCTTCTCCCCCCTTTCACAGCATGAGGGGTGTTACTAATATGCTCTGTTTTCTATATTGCACAACTTTAAAATACAGGGCCTCTGTAACAGCAGCCTCTTGCTGTTGAAATCATGGGAAAACAGTCTTTCAAGGAGGGTACAGATAAGAGTGTATCTTCCCAGGAAGGAGAGTGATACGTGCCTGGGTGAGACCTTAGCCTGGTGTCTGTCCGTGGGGCTGGAGAGGCTGGCCCATAGCTCATCTGCAGTGACAGCTTCTTTAACAGTGAGGTTTCCAGAGGCTCCCTGTCTGAGAAAGGCACTTGTAAAGAGATCTCTTCTCACAGACCCCGCACTCCTCCTCCTTTGATGTTTTAAACTAACGAGACAACCTCCTAAACTTAAACTCTTGTATGTTGTCAGATTGATTGCTGGTTAATGGTGTTAGAACTTCTTTTTTAAATTGTATGTCTGCCACGTAAAATATGGGGCAAAAATGATGTTGGAGAGCAGATATGCTCTCTTTTTACATTTTCAAAAATAAAACCTTGTGGGTACTTTCAGGTAGTTTTCATAAGCACATGTCAAATTTGGCTTTGTAGAACTTCAGGGAATAACTGTCTGCATTAAAGGTTTTTAGATTTCCAGTGTCCAGGTTTTTGACAGTTACTATGCCAACTTTGCAAATGTGAGTTATTAGTTAATTCCTGGTAATGAAAGATGTGTGGAGAAATCTACCTGAAAAACTAAGAACTGGGTGTAATGCCTCTTCTCTGTCTAAGCTGAGAAAACATCTCATGTTCACAGTGACCTTCACTGAAAATCTAGGTGTTTCACAGAATACTATAGTATTATATCTATTAATTTTAAATATATAATTATATCCCTTATATCTATTAATTGCCTTTACGTAGAATGTATCTGCCTTAAAGACTACCTTGAAAGAGTTGCGGTAGCATTTTTTCATGTGTGCAGTGGCAAAAGGTTTGTTATTAATTAGGCCTTTACCTTTCAGCTCCAATGGCGATTCCTCCATCGTATGTAGACCTTGGCAAACCTGCCAGAGATATCTTCAATAAAGGATATGGTAAGAATAGTACCTTTTATAAGTGGTGTTTGAGGTGCAACAGTGAATTGCCTTTGTAAGTCTGTATGGAAAATCGAATGATCAAATGCCAGTGTTTTTGGGGAGGAGGAAGGTGTGCTGTGTTTATATCTTTACCGCCAACTAACAGATCGTTGAAGGCTTTTTCTTGGCTGTTTTGATGTGAAGGCTGTTAAATCTTACTGCTCGAGCCACATAAATGTCAGAGGTGTATAAGTATGCAAGAATGTAAGCAGCAAGTGTAGTTTAACTTAGGAGCACACTTTGTTTACTGGTCTGTCTGTGCCACAACATTTGTTGATATAGAAAGGGCTGTATACCAGTGTAATGTTGTAGCCTTTTTTGGACTACGAAGAGGAACGGCTATTGGGATAAAGAATCCGTCCACATCTTAAAATGCTTTAATACCAGACAGCTGCATAGTTAAATCATTCTTTGTCACAGTGCTGTTTCTTTCTGGTCTTTGGAAATGTGGGATTTTTTTCACTAAGACTGTTGCTCATGTCTCTGGATCACAGTGTGAATTGACACTTCTATAAAACTTACTTATATTACAGTTCCAGTGGTTGTGTATTTCCCAGTGACTTTGCTTTTTAAGTTTTTTACTTTGAGATATTTTGTCTTGGTGCTGAAAGAGGCATTTTACGCATTGGGATAGCTCTTTAAAAGGCATTGACTATAAAAACTGTTCCATTCCAGGAACAGAAAAGAATGTATTTCCTTTTGGAAGCATCATTTGGTAGTTAAATGTACTCGTGTAGAACTAAGAGGCACTTCCCTGCCTTGTTCTGCAGAGGCCTCCTTTATCTGCTGCAGCATCTAAAAGTTGAATGTTGCTGAAATCAGTCTATAGCTGTTTATATATATGTATATGTGTGGCCCACTGCTGAGACTGCCTGAAAGACCAGCTTATTTAAGAATGTGCAGGACCTTCATTAAGGGGCCTAAGAATGTGCAGGGCCTAATCATGTAACTTTGACTTCTGTTTGTTAAGGTTTTGGGTTGGTGAAACTGGATGTGAAAACAAAATCTGCAAGCGGAGTGGTGAGTTTAAGTAACTTTTATTCATTATATTTTTTTCTAGCAGTGTTCTGATACTTAGTTAAAAGGGACGCTTTTCAGATGCTGTTAAGCATTTTATAGGTTATATGAATGATAAATACCAGGTGTTAGATAATTTCAGAAGCCCCTGAAGCTCTGAATGTATCAGGAATATTGCCTTGTTCAGTAATCTTTGTATAATACAAGGGTTTATTACTTGTCCCTGGTCTTACATGTGAAGGTGAACAAATAAAGTATTTTAATGTACCAATTATAGTATACAGGTTTTATTTCTGGAATACCTTGTGATACTGTTTGGTGGAAATTTTTGGCATCTTGGTTCTTGTATGAAGTAGTTGACACTGGATAAGCATGTTGAATCTTTGGCTCCTCTAGGTACTAAAGCGTTGCAGTAGTGTTCCATGCAAGATGTCTTGGTCACGCAAGCAGTTCCCCCTGTAACTTTTATCTATTTGTAGAGCAGACTTTGCAAGATATAAAGGTAGATTTTTTTTTTTTTCTCCCCGTAACTGGAGCCTGAGCAGTGTAACTTGCTGTTAGAAACAAGGTTCGTGTTTTGGTCTGTTTTTTCTAGAAGTCTGTATCCCAACTGAAACACAGTTTGCAAGAGCCCTATTACAGAGGTAGTTGTTCTTACTGTAGCTTGTTTCTTTGGAGGACTACCAGTTATGCTGGTAAAACTCTGAAAAATCTAAGCCCTAATGTGAATCCCATATCAGTTATAAGCCATCCTTCCCAGGAGGAGAAACTGCTGGCTTATATGTACTACAGATGTTTTAAAGCAGAGATGAGAGATAATACAATAATTTGCTTCTCCCGAAGTTATTGCCACAGTGGTTACAGTCACATAGACCTTGGGCAGTGGGAATAGCACAAAGCAAGAAGTTAAAGCTGAAGGTATTTGTGTAGTTCGCATCCCTTGCCAAGAAATAGACCTACCAGAATTATGCAACTGTGTATGGTGTAGTGGGTCACTAACGTAATACAAGTAAATGTCTTGGACATGGTTAAATTTGATCAGCCACCGTTAAAGAACAGTCTCAATCATGTTTGTTTTGTGCTGTGAGGGCTTTTGCTGTAAGAGTGCTTAAGGACTTGTGACTTCAAATCTGTGTTTCCTTCTGGGGAAGGTGAGTGTGAGAAGTCGATTCGAGGATAATGTTGTGCATGGAGGAAGACAGAGATCAAAATGTTTTAAAAAGTTGAAATAATGGACTTAAATCATAAGGGCAATAATACCTCACTGGAACGAGCTCTTTAACATGTATTTGCAAACCTGGCTTCCACTTCAAATTACCTTCAGTTTTTGAGTAGTGGTACACAGATACTATCCATTCTGTTCTTTGTGAGAATCCAAATAGTGAGAGACATCAGTGATTACTTCCTTTAATAAAGAAATGTGAGTGATACTGTTGACTTCTTAGTACTTTCAAGAATTCCAGGTCAGATTATACCATACTATAAACCCAGCCTGTTTGCTTAGCTCCCACTTTAGACATGAGTGTTATTTCTGTATGTCATTGAACCAGAGTGCCAGGGCAATAGGAATTTTATAGGTGTCAGTAAAACGTGTCTATGGCTGGTGTGAAAGGCTAGTGCATTGGGTAGACTAAGAACTCTCTTTAAAAAACAGTTAAAACCCCAACCAAAACAAAAAACCAAATCACCCACCCCCACCCTCAATTTGAAAAATGATGCCATTCTGTGACATTTTGCAGTTGCACACTGTCTTCAGGGATGCTTGACAAGAATAATGAAAATACATATATGATCTAAAAAGAATTTTACTGGAGTTGTATTATGTGCCTTATAGTATTCTTGGCTCTTGGTTTGATTTTCAAGTTGCTCTTTGGGAGTATCAGACTGAGCCTTACGTTTCAAGAATTTGTTTCTGCTTTAGAGGAGAATCCTTATGGTGGCTACTGTCTTGCTTTGGAGTTAGGTCGCCACCCTGTACATTTTGCACTAGTGGCAGGAATACTGCAGTTGAGATTGGGATTGTGGGGAGGCCTCCATGTGGGCGTGAGTCATTAATTCTTCTTGGCTGTGCTCTTCTCCCTTCTCCCCCTGCAAGTTGTCTACTGTTGGTAATTTTTTTTCCATTTAATAGCAAGATCTTAGTACTTGCTGAAGGAAACACTGTGTAATGCTTTCAGGATCACATGTATCTTCTGTACTTTTTAGGAATTCACAACATCTGGTTCATCGAACACAGACACTGGAAAAGTGAATGGAAGCTTGGAGACCAAATACAAGTGGGCTGAGTATGGTCTGACTTTCACAGAGAAATGGAACACAGATAACACTCTGGGAACAGAAATTGCAATTGAAGATCAGGTAATACATTAGGAGAATATTTATTTGTTTTACTTCTGTGTAAGAACTGAATTTATAGCTTTATCTTATCTTCTCCCCCCTTCAATTAGATTGCCAAAGGCTTGAAGTTGACATTTGATACAACTTTCTCACCAAATACAGGGTAAGAATTGTTAACATTTTTACCTTACTTAAGGAGTAACAACACCCGTAGTCCCTTGGTCTCATCTGTGGTATTGACAGAGCTGTTTGTATAGTTTGCTGTTGATCCATCTTAGCAAATCCCAATGCTAAAGGCTTCTGCTCTTTACCATGACATCTCTATGGGGTTATTATTGCACATTTCATAACTTTGCTTATTTTCTGAGATAGAAATACCTGGAAGATTGCAGGAAACATGAAACTGCTGCTACATTCATCAGAAATGCCTCTTTGCAGTAGCCCTCAGTGCTCTGGATGGGCTGACTGTACTTTTGCCTGGTCTAGGGGATGCATGTGCAAGACATTTAGATACATTGTGTAGAGTCATAGGGCTTGAATTTGGCAGGTCATTGAGGAAGACCATGTATGCTTGTCTTAAGATAACTCTTTTCTCTGTTTCAGAAAGAAAAGTGGTAAAATTAAGTCAGCTTATAAACGTGAATGCGTAAACCTAGGTTGTGATGTTGACTTTGATTTTGCCGGACCTGCAATCCATGGTTCAGCTGTCTTTGGTTATGAAGGCTGGCTTGCTGGTTATCAGATGACTTTTGATAGTGCCAAATCAAAATTGACAAGAAATAATTTCTCTGTGGGTTACAAGACTGGAGACTTCCAGCTGCACACTAATGTGTAAGTACTGAAAACTTCTGCAGCTTTCCAGAAGCAGGCTTTCTTTACCTTTCCTTCTAGTCAAAATACAAATGCCTGAAATATCAAGAGGTGCTTACAAGGCCATTAATGGAGTGGATTTTTCAATAGGAAACTCTAAGTAAATGTAAATGATACTTTGTATCGCTCTTTTTCAAAACAGTAAACACCTGTGACTGGTTAGCACTCGCTGCATGATATGTGATACAGCTTGCCAAATACTGAAGTACGTGCAAATTGGAAGTGCAGTACTTCAGTTATGCAGAACTGATCATAATGCTTTTTCTGGCTATCCCATTATATTGAATTGTATCAGGTTACAATTTAAGGGCAGTAGAGTTGTTAGAGGTAGTAATTAGTGTTGCACTAATGCTGTAGTAGTGACTAGAGCTTTGCTTCTGGACTTTTTGTGGAGGTTCATCTTTTTGCCTGTCAGGGATGAAGAGTGCATGAAACAGTGTAACTAAACAAGTGTAAGACATTTCATTTATGAACTTTCTTCAGACTTCCTGCCTTTAGCTCTTACTTCAGAGCAATCTGATCAAAACCTACTGAAAAACATGGTGTGGTGTTTTCAATCCAAATTAATAAAATTGACGGAGTTCTAGAGTGTTTAGATAGTTAAAAGTATTTGCTTTTGAAGGGGAAGCATGGGGATTGTATCTGTCTGAATTCATGGAAATTGAGGAGTATAGGAGAAAACTAAAAAATACTTTATAGTCTAGGCTGTAAGAATTCCATTTCGATTTACTAATGTAAAACATTGTGACGGATTTTTGAAAGGTCATCCATTTCTCTAGGAGTTTCATGTATTCAATAATCATATCATTCATAAGGCCCATTTTGTAACCATTAACACATATCAGTCAGTTTTGTAAGGATGTGGTCTGGAATTTCGTGCAAGGACTTTGTTTGACAATTAACATGAGAATTAGCTGTAGCACTCTGAAATACCTTTTTATTTCCATGAATTATTGCTGTTTAATTTTGCCCTGAAGCCTGTGTTCGTCTCCCCTTCTCTTGTCAAAAAATGTGAAACAACTCAAACTTCTGAAATTCTTATTTGAATAAAAATATGAAGCAGTAAAACAAAAAAGGGAAACAAAAAAAGGAGGGGATTATGCAAATAGGAAACTAACTTTTCTCTCAATTTGTGCAGCAATGATGGTTCCGAATTTGGTGGGTCAATTTACCAAAAAGTGAGTGACTATCTTGAAACTGCTGTAAACCTGGCTTGGACAGCAGGTAGCAACAGCACTCGCTTCGGCATTGCGGCTAAGTACAAGTTGGATTCCACTGCTTCTATTTCAGTAAGTATGGCTGTAACCTGAAGGGTTGTGCAAAGTACAGTGTATTTTCAGTTTCTGTGAATCCGTGTATTATTAGTACAAAATAGGCTGCGAGGCCTTGTAGGAATTGCTCTTACAGTCCAGGCAATTATAATTAAACCAGCAGTATTTAAATTCTGTAGTGTTGCTTACAGCAAAGTCTCATAGAATCTGACTGTCAAATGTGCTTACGTTAGAGATCCTACCGTATTTATTAAAAGAAAAACACAGATTAAAAAAACGCTTTGTGTCTGGTTCTGTAAGTTAACAGAATTTTTTTTAAACCAGTTTTGGGGAGCTCTGTCACATTCTCATAGTAAGAATTCTGGCAATACTGGTTAAAAGTTGATAAGCAGAAAAGTTTCCTGTATGTTACAAAGTTGGAATCATCCTGCTGAGGAAGTGATGCAAAGTGACATAAATTACGAAATGTTTGCTGTGTGACTGATTGGACTTGCAAGATACTAATTCTTCTGTAATAATATGAACGTGGAGGATTCTTCTGATGTGGCGTTTTTTGGGAGACTGGTGGTAAATGGCTCTGGCCTTCTGAAAAGGGGGAAGTGGTGAAGTTCACCTGCGAAACCATGTTTCAGTTACAGTTCTCCCTGCCCTTACAGTGTTGCTGTAGTTACTCTAGATTCTGAATGGTAGCAACTAATCAGTTGCAACATTTCAGTTGCATTTTTTTNTTTTTTTTTTTTTTTAGGCAAAAGTGAACAATTCTAGTCTAGTTGGAGTGGGTTACACCCAGACCCTGAGGCCAGGTAAGAGCTATTGCATGAATTATGGCGCATGTATATCTTTTATGCATCCTAAAGAAAATAATCGAGATCTCTGCATTTATATGCAACTATTTTCCTTCAGAATATCTTTTTCTTTGAAGGCCGAGTAGATATTTTACAGTAGCTTCAGTCATACATCAAACCTTTATCTAAACAAGACAAACTCTATTTTATCTAATGGTATTAATGCATTATATTCTTCACTGATCTGTGCAGGAGTGGACTGTATTATGTTTGACAGCTTAGCTTTAGGCTAGGCAAAGCAAGTCTTCTCTTTTGGCATTGCTTTGTCCAATCATACCATGTTAAATGATAGCAGGTCTTCAAATTATGATTAATTGTCAAAACCCCACACTTCTGCTGTTCATATTTAGTAAAAAAACCCTCCAGAACTTAACTTGTTCTGCTTAAATATGAAAGCACCTGTTAAGGCTATATTACCATTGGTTAGTTCCTTATTTGAAAACCAGTAAAAATCCTAGTTTCATTCCATCCCTTTATAGGTAGGAGTGTCTGTGCACAGTTTTCCTCCTCCTTTGCATGTCTTAATGCAGGAAAGGAGAACTCTTGTGTATTTAGCAATTAGAGACTTTGTATATCCACTTTATAACTGTTTACAAAGTTCATATAGCTTTCCTCACGTGACTAACTTTCAGTAGATTTCATGGGTAAATGTATTCTTCTCTAAAAATCTTTAGAGGAAAGTAATTGTATAGAAAGAGAGCTACAGCTGGGACTTGTAATGACAGAGGTTGAGTTGCATGAAAGCTACTGTGTGTGTTGTAAACACGCTGCTTAAAAATCTTACAGGTGTGAAGCTTACACTGTCCGCCCTGATAGATGGAAAGAGCATCAATGCTGGTGGCCATAAACTTGGTCTTGGCCTGGAATTGGAGGCTTAAAAAGGTGAAGAAACTGCTGCAGAGAAGGGATATCAGAAGAATTTGGCCTTAAAATGTATTTCCAATGTGACCAGCAGGCTTTTTTTTCCAGGAAGGATGACCTAGAACAAGAGCTGTATTTGAAGTATTTAGACAGTTACTTGTTAGCTGGTTTCTAGTTAAATTGGTTACCCATCTAGTTAAAATTCTGCATTAGTGCAGTCACTTAAACATTATTTAAGTGTATTTAACTGTTTAATGCGCTACCCACAAATAATGAAATAGACATTTATGAAAACTGTACAATTGTGTGCATGTTTGTTTTTATGTTCCTTTTAACATTCGATATTGCCATTGAATGAAAAATGGATCACTGGATGTTTTGAAATGAGGTCAACAATTTTGTTGAATGACCTGAACTAGAAATACATTTGGTATCCCAAGACAAATTATGAATAAAACAAGTACACACACATACTTGTGCCTCAGATGTTTTAAGAGTGAAGATATGAGGGTAGTGCTCAGTTAAGTTTTAACTTTAATCCAATAAGTAGTGCTCTGTACCTTTGTGCAACTAAGGAACCCCCACCCATGACATTACTGAATATAGGTGAACAGTTGGATTCCTTAAGCAAATTGAATGTGCTTTTCTGTCAGGTAAGGTTTGTCACAACACAATGGTTTAATTCCCCCTGTGATCCACGGGTGAGATGTACTGTGCTCCTAGTTGGCCTCCTGATGCAAAAAGTGCAGATCGATGTACTTGGCACACTGAGACATTTAAGAAATGTTCCTTGAAAAACCTCACCACAAACACACCTTTTGCTTATATTTGTATGAAGTGAGATGTATCTCTGCAATTGAATGTAACAGTGTAATGGTATAACAGCCTGCTTATCCCAACTGCTGTGAGAGGTTTCTGCTTAAAATGACTGAAATAAAGACGATTTTAAATGGAGATGGAGGAAAACGCATCTGATCTTGCTTTCCCTTTAACTAATAAATCTTGGCAGATACCCATTCTAAGTCTAGAAACTTGCAGAATAATGGGAAAACTCTGATGTTTTTCAAGAATACTATTAAGAGAGAATAGAAGTATGAGGGACATTTGGTCTGTGAACCTGATATCCCTTAAGGTCAAACATAACTAGCTGTGAATGCTTTTAATGTGGAGTATATTAAATACATGTAGTTGCACGGCTTACATTTAAGAGTTGGGATTTACTGAGTTTGGGGAAATGCCTGGAGCCTGCTTCATAAGATACTCTCAATAGCTGAGAAGAGTATCTTGATACTTAGTCTGGCAGTCAGTGGTTCACAGCAGCTCCCTTCATCGTCCAGGTGGCTGGCTTATGCTCAGGAAGCTCTGTCTGGTTTGAAAGTATTAACAGTTGATACTGGATTAAAATTAATGGCCACAAAAGTCTCAGTGGTTTGCTCAAGGTCTTGTTGCATCCCGCATTGTTGCCCTCAGACTGAAATTCTCACATGAAGCACTCTGTTACGAGCTGCCTGTGTTTAGGCTTTAGCTGTGGAGTAGCTGAGCAGCCCTCTTTGCAGAAGACAGAGAAGAACTTAAGCCTCCAGCTCAGGCTCTTGAGCAGGCTTGCTAGTGTGTTTGACTAGTTTTCTGACATGATAGTAAAGCATTTGTGCTTTGGAGTACCTTTACTGCTGTTGTCACTAAATGCCCTTGTCTGAGTCGCATTTCTACCACTTTGGGGGGAAGAAGCGTGTAAGGTGCAATTCGTTGCTGTCATTGCATGTTAAGGTCTGTAGTACGTATTTGTAGTTTGAGGTGATTTTATGTGCTAGACCACTTAAAAGCTAGAGACCATGCAGCCAGACATTGAATTTTTGTATGTGTTCTCTTTTCAGTATAACCATCTTTGGTGCCTCACAGAGTGTCTGGGCTTCTTCTGATACAAAAACCACAAAAATAAAAAAATTAAAAGCTTAAAAAACCAAACCAAGACAAACCACCAAAAAATCCCCAAAACAAACCAAAACTACCTACCAAAAAACCAAAAAAACTCCCTGAAATGTTGTGTGCCTGTATGCATTGTCCAGCTGTGGCACCCAGGCAAATAATGGATTGTGTCTTTTGGTTATGAATGATGCCTTGTGTCTATCCTTAAATCAGTGACACTGATGTTTCTCGGCTTTTGATAGGGCTGTAATTGTCTGACTTTTTTTTTTGGTGGTGGTGGTTTGTAGGTTTTGGGTTTTTTTTATTTTAGAAACAAACACTATAACCTTTTTCTTCACTACTTGCTCCTCCAGATGTTTTTTCCTGAGGTCACAAAATGGGTAAATGAAATGAAATAAAAGCACATATTGCTGAGTTTCTCTTCAACTGTTAAAAATTAACAATGGAAAACTTGAACCTACTCATTTTACTCTTTGTAAATGTGCATGACTTTACTAGTCCTCAACCTTTAAACCTTAAGTAGTTATATTTGTTATAGTGCTTATAGGCAACTGGAGGAGTAAAAGGGCTCTGCAGTAGTTAAGAGAACTGTCAAAATGTGAGTTTTTCTAAAATATTCTGTCATAAATCACTACTTTGAACATGAAAAGGAAGTTCAGTGTCTTTCTTGATATCTCTCAAGTGAGGCTTATTAAAAATGGCTTTCAAACTTACTTTCCCACTGTTACAGAGGGTTGTGGTGTAATTGGAGTTTTGTGGTAAGGAATGTTGGTAGTTTATATAGCTTCATTTTATTAAAATATGTAAAAAGCCTTAACGATAACTTTCAGTGCCAGACAGCCTTTCCTCAGGTGTCCTGAATGAAAACCCCCCACCACTCGAGATAACCAATGACCAGAGCATCGTTCTGCATCTTGTGTGAACTGTAGCATTGCATTCCTGCCTGGTACAGCTGGAGTAGGGGGTGTCTGTGTATATTGCAAGGAGACTTAATCACGCTTTCATAAATAAAAATCCTTTCACATGAGATTATGACGCCGTGGATTTCACAAGTTACTGTCTGAGTGTCCTGAACGTTTATGCTCTTCCTCTGCTGTAGAAATCCTCCAGGTTGGTTCACTTAACCTTGCACTCTTCACGTGGTTCAGCTGGGTGTGGTATATTCCTAAATCTGCCTCTTGCACACTGTAGTTGTTGAAAAGCAGGAAATTTGGAACCGTTTTGGAACGGGCAGGGAAACCTTTCGCCCCCAAGCGTTGGGACAGGGGTGTTTACCTTTCCCCTGGCGCTGGATAAAGCGAGGCAGCAGTAAGTGTGCATGCTGCCCTCTAATGTCCTTCTCTGGTGTTGGGCTCGTTGCTGCAACAGGCCGTCGGCCGCGCACAAACACACCTGTAATTCATGGTGACTGCTCTCCTAGGGGAAGTGGAACCGAGCAAACAAGAGACAGCTCATGCATGGATGATTCAGCCCTACGTCTTCCAAAGGTCCTTGTTTCCTTATCAGACCGGTGAGCAAAGATAGAAGCAATTCTATGCAAGGCGAGTCAGTAGTGATAAAACTGGCTCACACCTGTAGCACTAGTGTCTTAATGGCAGGTAGAAATGCTGCCTAGGAACCAACTGGCAGAAAGGAAAACCCCAAAAAAAGCTGGTTGGATTGTTACGTGGCATGAAAAGGCAACGTTTATTGTAAGTGGTTTTATTGTGTTAGTTTCCTTTTGCAGTGGAATGTTTCTGTTCCCCATCTGCAATAGTAATAACAACATAGATTATATCCATTAGTGTAGTGTGCATTCATTGTATTTAGTGGTATTTCCCTTCTCATGATTGTTTCTGGGCCTGCCTTTTAGTTGTTTCTTGGGTCCTTCTTTCTACATGCTGCTGGGTCAAATGGGAAGCAATAAACAACTAGATTTTTGTAAGCATAATGTGCCGCATCTTTTACTTCAGCTGCAAGTTTGATACAAATGCTCATGTGAAAAGAGGAAAACTTTTTTGCAAAGTAATTTCTGAGAATATGCAATTAAAACTTAGGAAAATGCAGTTAGACAAAATGTGGGGTGCTATGTACTGAGATTTGGTTCATATCTACTCTCATCTGCTGGTGTTAGGAAAAGTGCTGACAGACCTTTAAAGATGGCAAGCATGAACTGTTTCAGCTCCAAATATTTGACCTTTACTTCAGTATCTTCTAAAATGAGAATTTTCTGCTGAGCCCAATACCACGGCAGCACTTGAAGTACACTTGCTGCTGGTTAACAGTAGCACACATATCAGAAATGTCTCAAGGGTTTGTGGGTGTTTTCATGGGATGTTTTTTGTCCTGGATCCATGGGAGAATATCCTAATGCTGAAGCAGTGATGCTGTTTAAGGGTTTGGCATTCTTAGCACTTATTACCTTTTTTTTGTTTACTTTGCCTTTGTTCCTATGAGCATTAAAATACTAAATGGCTATTACAGAAATGTCCCTTATCTCTCGCTGTGCTTCAGCCTGCACGGAGGGGAGAGCTGAGATGGGTGCTCACAAGGAACCAGTGAGCTTTGCCCTCGGATTCTTAGCGGTCTATGGCGGCATTATTAAAAATACACTTTAAATTACTCTTCAGTACGCACACGTGGCTCCTTCGTTTAAGAAATGCTAAGTTTCGCTATGCTGTGGTTGGGGTTTGGCTGCCGCGTGGGGAGGGGTGTGTGTGAGAGTTCTCTCCTGCACAGTCCGCGATGTATTCTCGGCAATTTCCGAGCAATCTTTGTTGCCAATTTACTGCTCCTCGTGACCCACTGCGGTCGGTGCCACGGCTCTGGCGATGAGGAGGGCGATCCCCCCCAAGGCGGCCGGGGCCGCTCCGGGGCAGTGGCGATGGGGAGGGCGATCCCCCCCAAGGCGGCCGGGGCCGCTCCGGGGCAGTGGCGATGGGGAGGGCGATCCCCCCCAAGGCGGCCGGGGCCGCTCTCGCCGTCGGGGGCGCTGAGCGCCCGCCCCGAGTCCGCAGCGGGCCGCGGGCGCCACCTGGTGGCCGCCGGTGCCCCGTTCACGCCGGCGCTGCGGCCGCAGGAGGAGCCGCTCCTGCGGGCACCGGCCCCAGCCCACCGACCGAGGGAGGCAGCGGGAAATGATGATGGCAGCGAGCCCGAGCTGATTCTGAGCTAAAGAAATAGCATCAGAGGAGAAAACGCCCCTCGTGCTCCGACACTCGCGGTGCTCTATCCCTGCCACTGAGAGACTTGGGCAGCGCCCGTGGGCTTTGAGGGAGCAGCCAGCCCTGTTCTCACGGCCTGCGGCAGCTGGCTCCTGGGAGCATCCACTCCTCTGTCTAAACGGAATCAATTAACGCAACAAGTTGTCTTCTCGACTGGTGCTCTGCTCCCGACGTGACAATACTTTTGTAGAAGAAATCCCCAAATGGCTTGCGATACCTTGATTTCCAAAGAGATCTTCTGGCCACCCTTGGCTATGAGAAACGCTGACAGGAGGACAGGGCACACCAGCTGCCGAAACCCAGCAGGCAAAGGAGAAGGACTCGAAACGCTGCTGACTCATGATGTTCCCATATCTGGTGGCATCAGGCAGTGTGGCAGCACTGGACCAACGCTGTGGTGGCCACAGGGCATGTTAGAAGTGCAGATGCATGGCTGCAGCCCAAGGACTTCACACTGCTGCAGTGTGGGTAGCTCACAAACTCTTCCCCCACCTTTGCAATTAATTGTAATTAATTTAGGTGTCAATCAAGCCACTGGAGCATGGGGACAGGGAAGCGAGACCAGCAGGTCTGCTAAGGGCCTGTCCGATGTGGATGTGGCCAGCAGTGTACCCAGGTGGCCCAGAAGGCCAATGGCATCCTGGCTTGTATGAGAAATAATGTGATCAGCAGAACTAGAGAAGTGATTTTTTTGGCTGATTATGTTTCTTTGTTGTCCCTTTGGGCACTGGTGAGGCCACACCTTGAGTACTGCGTCCAGCTCTGGGTGCCTCAGTTCAGGAAGAACACTGAAGTGCTGGAGCTTGTCCAGAGAAGGGCAACAGGGCTGGTGAAAGGTCTACAGGGTAAGTCCTATGAGGAGCAGCTGAGGGAGCTGGGGTTGTTTAGCCTGCAGAAAAGGAGGCTTAGAGGTGATCTTATCACTCTCTACAGCTACCTGAAAGGAGGATATAGCCAGGCTGGGGTCAGCCTCTTCTCCCGGGCAGCTGGTGACAGGATGAGAGGACATAGCCTCAAGCTGCATTAGGGGAGATTTAGCTTAGCCATTAGGAGGAATTTCTTCACAGAAAAGATGATTCAACATCAGAATGGATTGCCCAGAGAGGGTCTGTCCTAAGAGGTGTTTAAGAAAAGACTGGACATGGCACTCAGTGCCATGGTCTAGTTGACACAGGAGTGGTTTGGTCACGGGTTGGACTCAATGATCTCTGATGTCTTTTCCAGCCTAATTGATTCTGCGATACTGCGGTGAAGCACCAGCCTTTGCTGTTTGAGGTGCTGGTGCCATGGGGCAGAAGTGGTTAGCACTGCTGTGAGGAGTGACTGTACCACTGTCCGCTTCACACAGAGGGGCTGTTAGGAAGCTGCTGTGCAGAATATTTCAGTTGAGGATGGGAAGCAGAGACAATTTTTTTCTGGGCTTTTTTGTTCATGAACATACAAAATTTGTCTTTCCTGGACAAAACCAGAAGACTAGTACATTCATGGTGCTGGGTAGTCCACTGCTGCCTCAGGCTCCCCATTGCCTCTTCCTGGATGCTGCCTCACCTTGTCCTCTTTGGGGACCCTTGTTGGCCTTTGGGGCTTTGTTTCCCTTCCAAGCAGAGCCTGCCAACACCTCTTTGGTGGTGTTAAACCCCTCAGCTCCTGGGGAATGGGAGAAATGGGTGTAGTGCCAGCTGCCCTGGTGCAGGGAGCTGAGCCTGGTCCCAGGCCAAATTGACAGCTATGGTGAATTTTTCCCTTGGTACCTTTGAGAGTGGATTGGGTGGGTTGTAACTGTTCACAAGAAACACCTGGTCATTTTCATTCCTCTAATTGGCAGCATGTGCTTTACGGAGTAGGGTAGGGAGTATTTTTGCTTTTTCTTGGTGGTGGTGTGCAATGTGTGTCCTTTAGCCATGACAGAAGCCTGCCTATTGAGATGGAGTGTGTAGCAGCTCTTGCTGTCATATCTAGAAGATTCATTTGTTGGGCTGAACAGAACCAGCTTTGACAAACGTTCCCATGGATGTGGCAAGCAGAGGTGGTGGCCCTCTCTGCTGTCAGCTGCAGAATTTTCCCTGACAGAGATGGCACTAGGTAAGTGTGAGTGGGTGTCTGTGTTTCAGGAATAAATGTTTTATGAAATGTTTTTAAGAGAACTGCAATTCACAAATAGTTCTTCATGCTGCTGTAATTTACTGTGGATGTAGGCTTATAATGGTGTCTTAGAAGGCTGATCTTCTTCCGCTGTGTTTGAGAAAATATTTTACTTTTCTATTACTCTTTTGAAGTACCTTAGGAAATCTGGTACAGCATTCAGTCTTGGTGCAAGGCTGGTAAGCTTTTGGATGAGTCTTAATGCTTTGTAGCAGAGATCCTCTCTGCATTTAGGGTATGTGAGCGTGTGTTGAAGTTGTTTGCAGTGCACTCGAATAGCCTGAAGCTCCCCTGGTTTAACTTGACCATGCCCTTCATAAGGTGAGTTCATGAGTGAGCACTGATGTAGGAGTTTTGATAGTCTCCCTGCCGAGACAGCACAACCTTACTAAAACACCTCCTCTGTTTGAAAACAGTCTGGCTCAGAGTCTCATTTCCTAACGCTTCTTTGTGGGCAGCTGTAGCAGAGCTCTACCATGGAGTCCCACCACAGTCATTAGTAGCAGCTTCTCCTGGGCACAGCTCCTCCGAACTCACAGCACACCCCAATGCCAGAGCAGTGCACACGAGGTGGTTGCCCTTGGCTCCCCACTGGGTTTGGCAAAGCATAAGTCACTGGTGAGCAGAGAGAGCAGGCCTCGTAGGAAGCGTGAGCCCACTGCTTTACAGACCTTTTGTGTGAAGCTGATCATGTTTCTTGTTTGTGAAATGAAATTGCTCTCATGTTTCTGTCTGGGATTTCCTGAATTACAAACGCGGTCTGTCACATGTGCCTGGTCTGGTGGGGCTGGGGCACCTGGTGGCTACACTGCGGAGTGTGGCTGTGCTGGCCTTGGCTGGGAGTGGGTACACACCTGCCTTGGCTGGGAGTGGGTACATGCCTGCCTTGGCTGGGAGTGGGTACACACCTGCCTTGGCTGGGAGGGGGGACACACCTGCCCTGGCC